>JAOEHX010054517.1:0-37556 GCA_025448015.1 Bolborhynchus lineola
TGGCAGGGGGGTTGGAACTGGATGATCTTAAGGTCCTTTCCAACCCTAACTATTCTATGATTCTATGATTCTATGAAATAGCTCATTGGCAAGAGGTGGAGATATGAAGTCATTGCACATCCAAGAATTAAAACCCAAGGTATTGTTAAGACCACTCCCTAGGCCACCACTCAGCAGATCTGCAACAGCAAGGAGCTTTCTCTGTCACAGCAACTAACACCACCTACTCTGAAAAGTAACCTGCAGATCCCAGTGGTAAAAAATTATTTTAACAAACAAAAGAGAAAGCATGTACTGTATTTTGGAAATAACTTTACAGAGTATGTTTAGTGTGACTGTGACCTTATACTAATAGGATGCACTGTAAGCTTTGATCTATTTCTTTCAGGAGGGTGCAGTTTTGAAATCCAGATATTTAAGCTTTTACTGACATGTGACTGTGAACCAACTATGAAGGAAATTTGATGATGCACTATCTTAGTAATTTTTTCCTGCTTCCTGTTAAATTATTTTCCAATTCACCAGTAGTGATCAAAAATCACCAAGGATCTGCTAAGAGCTCAACCTTCATGCTTACCCAAGTCTTGTCCTTCACAGATATAATTCGTCCTCTTTTCTTACGCGTTTACCATTCATGAGTGCAGACATTGCTATTGTGATCTTCCTGATGACCAGATGAATGTAAACGAAAATGAGTCATTGATGTCAGAAGCTTTTCTACTACTTTGATTACCAGAAGAAGAAAATTCAGTCTGCTCCTGGAATCTGTATAATTACTTTTCCCTGACAACTGTTCTTTTTTGCGTTCAAATAGAAGAAAAAATATGTATCCAAGTAGTCTGCTGTGCTATGATGGACTGCACCAGAGGCTTCAACAGGAAATCACACCATTGAAGGCTCATTTTTTTCATTTATAGCCTCACTGCATTTAAGATGAGACATTTTAGATCTAAAAATTCCATTTATCTTTCTGTATCTTGAATCTAATTGAGCAATATCTCATAAAAAAAGAAATTGCTTTAAATTTAAATTGAAGTTATCATTGTCATTAACTTTCGGTAAATGGAAGAGATTTCCAGACTTGCAACAGACATTCCTTATTTTTATGTAATCTCAGTTTGTAGCTCTGCTGAAGTGCCTCATTCTGGACAGATTATGAAAGTAAGAATTTGTTCTGAAACTCCATCTGAGGAGAAGGAGGGGAATGGATTAGAGAACTCATTTGCTTAATAATTGTCTATCTATCTTCAGCTTACCAGCAGTTCTTCTCATAAACAAAGAAGCTATCGATCTAGTATAGTTATGGCCACTGTGTGACAGGTTTGACTGAAATATTATATGTGCTATTATATTCCTTTGACACATCCTGTCCCTTCAGATGGTGAATTTTTCTGAATCTGTAGAAATAAACCCATAGGTTTAAAGACTTCCTTGCTGTGAAGTAAAATTTTCCCCACTTTCACATAAACAGAATAGTTGCACATTTGTGTTTTCTTTATTGTCTCTCTCCTATTGTATTTTGCTGACAATAGCAAGTGGAGGAGAGCTAGCAACATGCACAGAAGCAGTTTCATTTTTTGTGAACTGACTGTGTGGAAAACTTCTGTTTTCTGCCTAGCTTCTCTTGTTTGTACACACTCACTGCTTCCAGTGGTGCAGTGCTGAGAGAAAAAAGTACAACAAAGCACAGCAAATCTGCCTTGCTTGTTGGCTGTCCTAGTGGCTCTCACCCCACTAGAGCAGAAGCTCCCAATTAATCAACAAGAAATAATTAGCCACTAAGCTAAATATCCTAGCTGAATTTGACAGTGCTATACTGTCATCTAAGGAATCTTCATTTGTGTATGAAGACTAGAAAGCTTTATCCTTGCCTTTTTGCTCTGCCCTGTGGACCTCTGAGTATAAGCATAAATGTGAATGGTACATGAAAAACAACACTACTCAAGAACTGTTATCAGGGCAATCAAATCGGAAAAGCATTCATTATATTTAAATAGGTCTTGAGATTTTTTTCACATTTTTAACCTGTTATCAATTCTATCTTCCTCTTTGCAAATGAAGTGGCAGATTAAGTTTCCCTAAAGTTTGACGTTTGGTCTTTGTCAAGAAAAACAAAGCCAACAGCTCAAGGTTTCCTAGCTGTTTCCAGTTACCTGCTTTATTGCTGGATTCTACTTTGCCTTATGAACCACCTTTCAGACTGGGATGTTCAAAGGTCTGACTGGATAAGTTCAGCAGGGTCTTCTTTTCTTGTCAGATGATCTTATTTTTTACACTGGCCATCCTCACTGAACTTGCATCTGCTGCCGCTGTTTTCTCTGATTAACACTGAGTTCTTCTGGAAGTCCCAGACAAGTCTGTAAGATATTTGTGCAGTAGTTTGACTCAACATGATGATACTTTGATGTTTTCTTGCAATGATATCAGAAGGTCCCAAGGAAGAACAGAAATTCATATCCACACTATCCAGCTGTATAGCAGAAGAAAATATTAAGCAGAGAATAAGCAGCCTAGGAATGGGGCAATAACTTCCCTGGGCCAATCCTCTCACAAGCTGTACTCTATTTATGTCTTCCAAGAGTCTCTTGTGCAGTGGCTTAGGGCCTTTTCCTTATTGAGATGAAATTCTGTGGCTGTAAGTCCCTGTTATCTGCTCGTTACGTATATACTTCCTAGGGCAGGCTTTCGAAAATGTCTTATCCCAATGAACACAAGTACTTGTGCATATTTTGTTATTGCTAATGGACCCAACCTCTTTCTCATATATTTTCTTAAGAAAGCTTCTTTTTCTTCCCTGGAAACTTTCTTACAAGCAAGGCTGGATAAGAAGCAGCCCTCAAAGTGATCCTGAACTGTTTTAAATTGGCCCCAGAAAAAGGAATTTTGCACCAATACCACAGAGAAATGCTGCCATATGCTTTAAATCTTCATTGTAAACCCTTGGCCTCCATGAACTTCTTACACCTGGGAAGGGGGCTGAGACATGGGAAGACAGGCACACCCTGAAGCTGGCCCAGATCACTCCTGGCTGATCTAACTTTGTGCCCTTTTGATACGGTATTTTCCAACTGAAATAAAATTTGTTTTACAAACGTACTGTGATATTTTCCCCAAAGTTTCACTCTAACCTCTTTGCTGCAGTGGTCTGTGGTTTTCTGTGAAAAGGTTATCATGGGAGAACCTTCACAAGTGTAAGTCAGCGTAGCTCAAGTAATGTCAATGGTACTGTATCAGTTTAAATCAGTTGCTGTCCTTACGAGACACTTTTGATTGACAGATTCTGTTCCCTAGGAAATGGACGGAATAATCAATGACTCATGTCAGTATGACTTAATATTAACAGGTCTTAAAGAGACAAGCATCCCCAAAGCTAACGCTGGCTTTATTCAAAAAGGATAGAGTTGTGTGGACCATAGAGGATGACTGTGGTTGAACACAAAGGAAGATTAATCCTTCTTGAGGAAATTCTCGTGCAGCTTTTTTGAACAATTTCCATGTCATCACTCAGAAAGGATTCTCTTATAATCTTCAGCTATTGTAGGGGAGTCATATTAAAAAGCATTTTTTTCTTTTTTATTGTAAATACTAACAATAAAAAATTTTTCCAAACCGGAAGTGAAGGAATTCCTTTTCCCACTCCATTCCTGTAAATAAAGCCTGGTCTTATCACCTTCTTCAGTTCTACTACCAATATCTTTTCCTTCACTTATCACCTAAAAATATGCCTGTTCAATTGGCTTGTTTAAAAAAAACCCCAAACTTATACCTTCAAAACTATTGAGTAATCTCACCATGCTCAAAGGCATAAGTCCAGCATCCAAGTAATCTTAAAAGAGAAAACAAGTGCACAAAATGCACCACTACTAGACAGCCTGCACTTAGCATACCGTATTGTGCTAATGAGTAAAAAATATAAGACCGTGAGGAGGCTTATTTTACTCATCTGAATGCCCAGACCCTGTAAACAGTGTGGAAGATCCCACAGATCCTGTAAACAATATGGGAGCATTATTTTACTATCAGGAAGAATATCAGTAAACATCCTGGGCAGAAGTAATTTTGTAATTCAAGATGTTCTCTGTAACTTTTTGACTTGTATTAACATTTGGTAGACTGAGCTGTTTATTTGATCAGCTGTTCTTCCTCCATTCATTTCTCTCCACTCTTCAGTCCCACATAAGTTACCAGCCTGTAAAGTGTTGGCATTATTTCATGGTTCTTACAGGATAGTACAGCTTGCTGTCTTTTGCCTCAGTGAACTTCTTCTATTGTTTCTCTTATACAATGCATGAAAACAACAGTGTCAAAGGCAATTGTATCATAGAACTAATAATAATGTTCTAGTGCTGCAGGGGGCAATGATCTTATTTTTTTTCTTGGACACAAAGTATTTGGCTTTACCAACTTTTCTATTTAGAAGTTGGATTAGCACCCATAAAGGAGTGCCCTTGAGCCCTTCTTACTTAATTATAGCTCACAGCTCTGAAAGTAATTCTATTTGGAGTTCTGCAGTCATGACAGCCAGCTTTTGCAGACTGTTTTTCTTGCATATATTTCAGAGCACTTTATAGAGTAAGTCAGGTTCATTCTACAGATATAAAACCTAAGAAATGAGGAGACAGAGTGAATTGTCAAGGTTCATCCAGAATCTGAGTAACAAAAAAAAAACCAAAAAACAAAGCAAAATCAAAGAATAATATTAGCCCTTAGTACTCCAGTCATTACAATACAGCTATCTTGAAGGAAAAAGTTTCATGTCTAGGGGCAAGTGAAAATATGCTAACTACAAAGGAATTAAAAGCATCCATGAGTGTTTTTCAAAGTTTAAAATATGTCTCTGCTTTCTTTTACCTATTTCTACAAGAAAATAAGATGTTCTAGTACAGAACCAGTCCTTCATATCTCCGCAGCTTTTTATAGTAACGCTGTGGATCTGGGCATCACACCTTATAAAGACGCTCTGTATCAGTCAATATCTAGATGGGCTACTCAGAGAAACACAACAAAAGATGAGAAATCCCGTGGACAAAAGGAAACAGGTTTGTCCACTAGAAGCAAGGCATGAAGATTTGAATTATTACCTCTCAAAAAAAAATTGAAATATGATTATCAGAAAGGTGGTCCCCATAGTCTATTGTGCAACACAAGTCATATGCATTTTTCAGCACATTTTCAGTTTGACTTGTTGAAGTAGAAATTGTTTCTGGGTGTTAACACATAAACATGTAATATTAGCTGTCCAGTTTTAAGCAATTCATGTGGTGATGATACAGACCTTTGCATTTTCCAACTGACAAACCCTTTTTAACTTGGCTGAGAATCTTACAACTAGCTGAATATCTGTCCACTGTCATTTGTACTAGTCTTAGCACAACAAGAATTTTCTAGATGAGTCTTCAGATTTATTACACAAAGTGGGATTAGATCCAAACATTCTCTAAAACATTACAAGAAATATAAATAACAGATGCACTCTATGAATCTATGATTCTGCATCTCTTCTTTTTCATTTTTTTTCCAGTGCAGACTGTGTACTCACTGTGCATATTTTCTAGTGCATGCATAACCAGGGTATTCATAGAATCATGGAATGGTTTGGGTTGAAAAGGATCTTAAGATCATCTAGTTCCACCCCTTCCTGCCATGGGGCAGGGATACTTCACACTAGACCCTGTTGCCCAAGATGATGTCCAATCTGGACTTGAACAGTGCCAGGGATGGAGGTTTTACCACTTCTTTGTTCAACCCATTCCAGTGCCCCACCACCCTCACAGTAAAGAACTGCTTCCTAATATCTAACTTGAACTTCCCCTTACTTCTTTTGACGCATCCCAGCATACGGTGGGTTTCTGGGCTGCAAGCACACGCTGCCAGCTCATGTTCAGTTTCTCATTTACCAACAGCCCCAAGTCCTTCTCCACACAACTGCTCTGAATCACTTCTCCTCCCAACCTGCAACTGTGACTTCACTAGTAGTGAGTTCATTAGAAGTGTATGTTCACTACAACAGTTTTCTGGGAATGGATATTGAGTCTAGCAGTACAAAGAACAGGGCAGTCTGACTCAAAGCTCCAACACACAGGCAATTCTGAATTCAGAAATATGCTTTATCTCCTTCTGTTCACAGGTCCCTGGGTTTCTTATGAGAGAATTTCTTCTGCTTAGTTAACACTGTGTTCTTCCTGTCTCCTCCCTGTGGACTCAGTATGCTATTGTCATTTCCATCTCCCTAAAGTTTGTTATGACCTCTGGTATCACTTAATGAAATATATGCTCTCTACATTCTTGTCACACCTTGCAAGGAAACACTAAGGCTGGAATTTAGGAGCCTTCTAGAGGGAGTGTAGTTCCCAAACAATGTTCTACAAATTAACAAATTCCCTTTGCTTTTGTAGTGTGTCACCCTCGGTAGCTGGTGTCTTTCCCCACTTTATTTTCTATTTATTATCTCAGTGCACATAAGGTTTCCGATGTGGGTTGACTGAAGCTGGTGAGTTTCCAAGATGAAAGCCCCATCAAACACTTGAAGACTGTGTCAGTTTTGCCCAACAAACACTAAGAAACTTGAACTGATTACATTTTTGGATTTTTGAGGAACAATAAAGGTCATGATATGTTGATACCTTGCTTTCTACCAAGGTTACAGTCTCCTGTTTACATTTTGGAGATAAACTATATAAGCAACATAGGTCATGGATAAAATATATAAGCAACATAGGTCATGGACTATGAATAAGATTTACTTAGAAAAGTAGGAAATGAGAAAGTCAATGATTTCCAGGAAATCTCTGTTGTTAACTATTTTCAATGACTTTGAAAATTTGCACTCCGTCCAATGGATGAGTCCACTATATTTAAAATCCTAAAAATAAAATTATGGAAGGAAAAGATACACCTGTAATTTTTCAAAATAAAAAATTATTAAGATCTTTCAGCTGACCTTAAGTGCTGTAAAGCAATTTACTGTTTGAACACTTGAACTACAATATCTACCTTTCCCCTGTGCAAAGACTACAGTTTCATATCAGAGTAATGGTAACAGCTCTCCCAATGCATTCATTTCTATCAAGAGTAGACATGGACAGGTTATGAAATTCTTAACTATTTTTTTGCTGTTCTGAGACATTACTGACACTTGTAGACATTGTGAAGCATTAAAATAAAGCATTTATATCCATTACAAGGTTGACAATAATGCATTGTCTGTTTTATAAACATCTTATTGCCTACAAGAGAGACAGATTTCCCTACGTTGAAGTTTCAGGGATGCAATGTTGTGGAAGGAAATGAATATAGCTGAGTGAGAGTCTTCATTAATTGAAGGCAAGTGGTTTATGGTTATCATCTTGCCAAACTTTACCAGTAGTCTTCTCATAGACTACTGAGCACTTTTTCCTGGTTCTCATTAAAGAACTTTGTATGACTCAGCAAATGTAGAGGGCTATTTTTTACTTCACACTATGCTGAATGAGCAATTTTCTGTGATTCCACCTCTGCCTGTTCAATCCTGCTGATCAAGAATTATTAAGCACTGTCATCAAATGAAATTCAGTGGTGGCTGCTTCAAAGGCCTATCAGATTTATAAATAATACTCATGAAAAGTGAAATGTAAAGAGTCAAACTGAGCCAGGAACACCTATAAAATCATAGAATCATAGAATAGTTACGATTAGAAAGGACCTTAAGATCATCTAATTCCAACCCCTAGCCATGGGAGGGTTGTTTACGACAACACTTCACACTAAACCATGTCACCCAAGGCTGTGTCCAACCAGGCCTCGAACATGACCAAGGATGGAGGATTCACAACTTCTCTGGACAGCCCACTCCAGTGCCTCATGACCCTTACAGTAAAGAACTTTCCCCTTATAGCAAATCTAAACTTCCCTTGTTTAAGTTTTAAACCTATTGCCCCTTGTCCTATCACTACAGTCCCTAATGAAGAGTCCCTCCCTAGTGCCCTTACAGGCCCCCTTCGCATACTGGAAGGCTGCTATGAGGTCTCTATGCAGCCTTCTCTTCTCCACACTGAACAGCTCCAACTTTCTCATCCTATCTTCATACAGGATCATCCTCGTGGCCCTCCTCTGGCCTTGTTCCAAAAGTTCCATGTTATTTTTATGTTGAGGACTGAAAATTCCAACATATTTTCCAAGACTATCTCCAGGGATTTCCTTTGCTGACATACAGCCCTGACAACAGCAAAGGCAAACAGTATGTTAGACAGCCTATCTATAGAGGTGAATGTAGTAGAAATGATGGCATAGTCTATCCCCAAGCCATAAAGTGAATAATTGGTGTGTGGGTCGACACGTTGTAAACTAAGAAAGTTTTTAAGCATCAGATTTTTAAGCATACAGGTTTTTAACCATCATTTGAGAGACACAGGAACATGTCACAAAAATCTGGGGTCTAAACTAGTCAAAACACAGACTTCATCTGCTTGCTCTCCCTGTTCTCTTACTTGCCGCAGATAAGCAATTGGATTTTTCCCTTACTTCTCACTAGTCTGCCTTTCTTCTTTTCTCCACTACCCGTTTTCTATTTCATGACCATTTTCTTCTCATTTTGTCTTTTGTATAAAGCTTAAATTTCACCCTCTCCCTGAGCTGAATATTTTTTCATCTTTTCCAAAGATCTCCATGGTATCCTACCATGACCACCATCTAACTTAATGCCTTTGTTATTTATAGATGAAAGATCTTTGAAGCCTGTGGAAGGAGCTAGTGAATGTGGCCAGGGTTTTCTTTCTCCCATGTAGATAGCCTATGCTTGAATTTCATCTAGTCTAGCAGGAGACTAGACTGGAAATGTCCAGTTGTACAAAAATGTCCTTTTGAAGACATGTCCTACTTGTTTAAGGAAGAGATTATTTAAGCACATATAGCTTTGTGTTTCTCTAACAAATTACGAAGGATTTGAATCATGGTTGGTATTTCAAGCAGATGGCACTTACTTAGTTTTACACAGAAATGACAGCATTCGCAATTGAAGTATGGCTCATGTCACAGTTGAGGGAAGTAAAAACGACAATTAAACAACAGATTTGAACAAAACTAATGGATTAATTTCTCAAATATCATATCCTCACAGTCCTTGTCACAAAATGACACTTGATCAACAGATATTCATGGCAAGTTTTTCAAAAATACTTGTATTATTATGCAACTCAAAATATTGCAGAATATTTGTGAAGAGTAATAATGTTCACTAAATACAATCACTATAAATGTTATTCATTTAAATTTATTCACTTATATTATTTTTGATCTTTAAGGAACTGACTAATACATCTTTGTCCTTTCTTCTTTGCATTTCTTGATTATTTTTTTTTTTTTTTGCAATAGAAGAAAAAAAAAAAAAACAACAAACATCCTTTGAGATCCAGTATTAAAGTTTTGGCTTAATTTAATTTTTCCATTTATTCTCCATCAAATCTAAACCAGGTTACCCTAGCCCTCCATTTCAACTCCTGTCTTTGGATGCTGGTAAGACTTCTTTTATTCATCCTTTTTCCTATCTTGTTTATTTTAATTGAAAATATTTCAAGTCCAGAATTCTCTTTTTTTCTCTTTTTTTCTTTTTTAAATATTGCTTAGCTAGCTGATGTCACTAAAAGGTGTTGCAAGACAAAGAACTCACAGACATATCACTTTTGCTAATAATTTGGTATAACTTACTACGCACCCTTTTTCTTTCCTGATGGAATCCAAAGCAGTACAATGTAGAGAGTCATTTCTCTGGAGAAACATGTGCAAGGCACTGCAGGGAAAGGCAGTGTTAATTTCTTTTAGCTCAGTTTTCTGCACTTAGGACTCAGCATATGCAAAAGCACCTATTGAATTCTCTGTAGTGAATATCTACTAATCAATAAGTAATTGGGCTCTTGCTGAGTCCAAACAGAAAATGATGCAGCAGAAAACAAAACGTGCTAGGCTAAAACTTGAAGTCCTTAGTTGTTTTCACATTTATTTAGTCACATCCCTAAATAAGCCAAACATATTGCAAAATTTAGCTTCTTGCATTTCTCTTATTATTGAGTTTATCTGGGAGGTTATTTCATCTTCTTGCCTACCAAATGTGAAAGAAGCTGATATCAAAGTAGCCTGACCCATCCTAATCAGCTGTTGTAAGTTTTCAAAACATCAAAAATTATATTACACAAGCAATCTGGATAATTGGCTTTTGGTAACAGACTTCAACAGGTGTTAAAAAAAAAAAAAAAACAAACCAACAGCCTGAGTACAGCTTCAATATTTCTGAATCAAATAATTTTCATCAGATTACAGAAAAAAGAAATATGCAGAGGGATGAAGCAGGTCAAAGTAGTTCTCCTCTGATCAGCCAGGGATTTAGAAGAAATGTTCAAGCATTGCTGTTCATCTTTCCACCCTCTTCATAAAATCTCAGATGAAAAGGTGCAAATCCTTGTTTTTCATGAGCTCCCTTTAGTTCCTCTGAGGCTTAGAAAGGTTTTTTCAAAAACAAGAACATTTTGAAAACCTTTCGGTTGCAGACTGAGTTGACAATATGAATTTTTCTTCATGTTTCTTTACAAAGAGGTTCTATGATTAAAACAATTCTTCAGAGCTTAGAAGACTTATCACACTATTTCTTCAGGTATTTCAGAAAACTTCTGTTCTCTTTCTTCAGTTAGGGCAGTCCTGAACTTTTTTTGAGACGAATAAAAAATATTTCAAATATTATTTTTTTCCTCACAAGCATCTGCCAACTAGTCTCCCCAAGTATGAAGCATACAGAATTACTGAAGCTTTATTGTAGCAGAAAAAATGTGGGAATGAAAGAAAAAGATGAAGAACCTGAGTTTCAGCAGAGACTGAAGCAACTCTGACTCCAGTGGCAGAAATTGAGGATGCTTTGAGGCCATTAAAGTGAGTGGGATAAAAGTACTATTTAAAACCACATTAAAGTGCTATTGCCCTTACAGATATGAACTGTTCCTGCACAAGTCCTGAGATCAGGCAGAAAACATGTAAATTCCTGTTTGCTGCTTATTAAATAAAAACAGTTTGAGGTGAATAAGAGTGGGTATCTTGACTTGATCCCTGCCAATCCTAAGGAATGCAAGAGCAACAGTTCTCCAGTGCGTATCTGCACTGGAAATGGATGCTCTTGCTTATCTCCAGTGATTTTTCAGAGGGCAATGTGTCTTCATGGCATCTTCGCAGACCCCATTTCTGGTTCATTCCAGCATATGTGACCTTATGAAAAGCCAGCTTTTCAAACATGGGGACATAGTTAAAACCTCTGAATTTTGCTTTTGCATACCCAGTGGTTGGCTTCCTTTTACTGATGATTTGGAATCAAGTTAGATACCTGAAACACTGGCTGTGGCAAATACAATCAACCTTCTACAAACCCCAATGTTTATTAGACCTATGAAGATGACTTAGTAGATACAACAGGGTTACTACTTATTATTTTTTATTTTGAATGAAGATAACTAAAGTTTATGATGTTACCTTGATGAGAAAATATCTCTGTGTGTCAGAACTGAAGGCGCTGATGGCAGTATATAGATGGTTGTTAGCAGATTCACTATGAGGCGGTTCCTCACTGTTTCCATACAACAGTGGAAGGTCTTCTTATTGGATCACTACAGCTGTATTACGCCTAGGGATTGTGGAATTGGGCCTTCCCTTCAAAAATAGATAAGTTCTAATTCTGTGCTCAACCAGCATAACTGCTGAGTACTCTCTGAAGGCAACAGGAATACTTGACAGTGAATGAAGGCTGAGTGAAAAAGCATTTAATTCAAGCAGGGCCATTTGTAGCTCAGTTGGTAGCTGGTGAATTTGGTGCTAACCATTGTGACTCCTACTGATGACTGGTTTTTCACCTCCAAATACATTTAGCTGTAGGTACTGTTGGTCCTCAGAAGTCTCCACATAGAATTTTCTACATGGCATCAACTTAAAAAAATCTCATATCTGCTTCAGAAATGACAGCAACTACAAATTTTTAAAATTATTTTTTTTTATTTGTTTCTTTTCTGTAAATTCAAACTCCATTGTTATGTTGTAGTAATGTCCTTGAAAGCATTTTATAATAATTTTGGTTTACTTATTTTTTATAATTGAAATGTTAATTAGAACTTTAGTCTGTTCTTTCAGGTTACCTTAGTGTTGATTTTAGAATTATTTTGATTTACAAAGCAGATTAGAGATTATAAACTGAGTAGTTGTTTTTTATGCTGGAAAAGAGAGGTTCCAAAGACAGTTTCAGACTTATAAAAAAATATTTTCTTTCACTCAATTAAATTTCTCACTGGTAGAATGGTGGCCAGTTGCACTGAATAGTAATCACGTTGTTCATCTATGAAGTCCCATGAAACATTATTGGCAGTCACTCTGTAAGCTTTTCATCTATGCCTAATGTTACATTCATCCTGGTGGGAAGCTCAGACCACATCTGGGAGTGCATGGAGAATTTTTCTTCTTTGAAGGAGGAGTATCCATGAATTACTTTATCAGAACTCACCTCCTGTAGCCTTTTCAGGTGTCCTCACTCTGCCTGTATTTATGTTCAGGTGATAAGCTCTCTGAAAAGTATGCATTATTAGATTGTGGGGTGGTTCTGTCTAAGAATGGACACAACAAACTGCACTGAAGGCAATAGAAACCCCCCATTGGTTTCAACGGGATTTGAGTTAGATTAAGTTGAAACAAATAACACCTTGATGCCTTGAGGCAGGTTGATTTTGCTTATTTTTTCCTTAGTCTCCCTGTGACTGAAGAAAAAAAAACCCTAAGGAATAAGCTGGTTTCTGTTGGCAAGTTATACTCACACAAGCAAAACACATTATGATGCCAAAATATTATACGATGTTTTATTTGAAGTGGACACCTGCATACTAGGAGATGGCTTGCAACCAATTATTCATTCCTCAATTTGGTTCAATTCAGAAGATTTAGTTGGCATGCTAAACTATATAAGTGTAAAAAAAGCTTAAAGAGAAAGATATTTCAGATACACATTAGAAGATGGATCTAATCTATTCACATAGGAGCTATAAGCATGGAAGAGTATGGTCTCTGACACACATTTAGCTACTAGTCCATCCTTTATCTGATATGAAATCAATGTATATTTTTTCTCTACAGACTACAGAGATTTTTCCTTTTTTATGTGTGTGTGTGTATATGTGGACATGCATAGGAAGTTTGTTCCTAACTACTTTAATAAAGATTTCCTGAAGTCCCTCATGTATTGGACATTACATTGGAAGTCACTTCTTTGCCTTCCTACTGTCACTTTGTTTGCAAGTGTGAGAGACTAATCTGAACTCAGACTCCACTGTCCACTGCCTCAAAGATTGTTCTGAGGAACTGAAATGGAACTCCACCAACCATTGCCTCACAGATGGATGGGAGGAGTTGAAATAAGACTCTTCCATCCATTTCCTGGGAGATGGGAATGAGGAGCCGAACTGGGACTCCACCATCCTTTGCCTGAGGGATGAGTGGGAAAGAGCTAAGACTCTTCTGTCCATTACCTTGAGGACTGATGTGAGGTGGTATCCCAAGAATTGCTGCAGACACATGTGTGCAGCTGAAGATCTGGCTACAAGACCAGGGAAACTGGTCAACCAGGAACGTGTAATATGTGACATGAAGAGCAGAGGTACTCACCCCAACTCTTCACAAAATGGGAAAAGGTAAACACCAGATGCACACATCATCACGGGAGTCATTGCTATGAGGATGGCTCCAGAGGACACCTCCATGAGGACACTCTCTTTACTGATGACTATTACGAACACTAAGGGACACTCTCGATGAGACAGACTCCACGTGGTACCTTCAAGGAGACTCTGAAGGACGCCTCCACAAGGACACCCACAGCCGAAAGACTCTTGGGGCACACTCTGCTCTGATACTGTGATATTACGAACCCTGAAGAACTCCCACCACCAGCAGTGACAACAACGGATCCCTGGGACACCTCTAGATCCACGGGGTGACTATCTCTCTCTCTCTGCATCCCAAATTATTCCTTATTTTTCTACCATTCTTCCAATCTGTCTTATTGCTATCCCCTTTATTACAATATTTTCCCTTTTTAATAATAACTGCCTTTTGGTAATTTGCAATAAACAAACTGTCCAATTATGGTCCTTGACCTCGTTTTTGTCTTAATTTCACTCTTGGGATCATGAACTTAAACAGAGTCCAGCACTGGGGTTTTTCTCCAATTGGACCCTGACAGCAAGACCAGTAGTATCTGGATTAGTCCTGTGGTTTTCCTTAAATGGTTGTAGAAGTCAACCCAAAGGCTTTGCAGAAGTCATAGCCCGAATTCAGAAAAGAGTATTTGAAACAAGTGACTCAGTTTCTTATAAAATCTTCTTTTGAGACAGGTAATCTTCTACGGAAAGATATGAATACCTAAATTTTAAGTTCTTCCTGAAAGAGATTCTCCAAAATATGAACCTAAAAAATTGCCATTTTTTTAAAAGCATGTTTTCTGAAGTGAATATTAGTTGTGATGGAAGGCTAAAATCTGATTTAGGATGGTAAAAATGCTGAAGGATTTTTTGAAATGCATAGTTAACATATAACATAATACAGGTGAAATGTCACTTTATTTTTCTCTTGGAAGCAGCTGTAATCTTGAAAGACCACCTAGTAAATAAAAAATGAATGTTCCAGGAAAGAGGGTTTACATCTAGATGTGCCCTATATTTTCCCTAGGTAGCTAATTCTTTTCTCCTTTTCCGCTTTACTATGTCTCCAATGACTTCAGTAAAGCTTCTTCAAACGTATATTCCTTCAAGTACTTTTAAATAGAGCAAGTACTTTAGTACTTGCAAATAGAATTTTTATTGCTAAACTTTTAACTTTTCCATACTTTTTGAAGACACCATGTCTGATAAATCTCTCCTAGACATCTTAACTGATCTGTGAGTGAACATGGTTAGTATAAAAAAGAATCTATTGGAAATGAAAAAAAGCCAAATATGGAAAATGCATTGAAATTAAATACTAGAAGTGTTACTGCAGAAATGACTACTAGACACTAAGACCAATCATGATGGCCTTTAAGAGATGCACTCATAGCAGGAGAGTTGTTGAGAGCACACAGTATCTTGTATATTACTTGCTGCGGCTTCCACACAAGAAGTGACTGAAGTTTGACTGACCTGTTAGCTTACAAAGCTTGCTCATGGAGAGCAAAGGCAGGGCAGGGTTGAATAGGAAGGAAACCCTCACTCTGTTTCCAGGAGAATAAGCTCCAAGTCCATATTTCTTCTCATTCAGCTGAATGTGCTCTGTTGATTTGCTTTGTAAAATTCTAAAGGAAGGTTTTTGGTTATTAAATTTTGTAAGGAAGACTGCTGAAAGTGGTGCTGCCTATCTTCACACATTTATATACTAGCTACACCAAATATTTGTTCCTGCATTCTACTTTTAAGATAGTTTCTTTTTGACTAAAACATCCTCTCTCAATTAAACCTTTTTTCTCTTTGTTGTGGTAGTGCCTGTAGATTTCATAGATTACTCCTATACTACAATGGTTTGTGTACATAAATAGAAAAAAGGGAATTCTTGCCTTTATGGATTTAAACATTGTAGTTTTGTAGCTCTTGAAACAAATTCTGCTTTAACACAGCTGATAAACTGAAGGAGAAGGAAACTGTCCTTCAATCTGCTCTTTCATCTTGGGTCATTTGAGTCTGATACTGAGAATTGAGTAGGAAATTATTTTTCACTCATTAACATTTTAAAGTTCCTCTTTCCTGGGACAAAACTAAGAATTTGAAGACTACTTGGGTCTTTGTGGTTTCTAAGGGAGAAAAGAAAACAAACTACTAAACAGAGTGAGAGAAAGACTCTCCACATGAACCTTGTTTCATGATGGAGAAAAGTCTGGAAGTCACTTCTCTGCATCTTTTTGGCGAGTGTACAAAGCATCTTCCCTTCCAGGACCATCACTCTCCCACAACTCAATACACTTCTGCCAGAACCCTTGTCTCTGCACCCCAACAGCCAGGGCATACTGCTGGTAAGGAAGACTGGGAGATTGTGTACTCCACAGGCTGCTGAGCCCGAGCTTGAACCTGAACTTGGTTTGATCTACAATATGCCCTAAATCTGCAGAAGATTTATGAAGATAATTCTCCCAGAATAGACAATTTCTTGCCCAGAAAATGTTCTGTTTAAATAAACAAGTTTTTTTTTTCCAGCAAGGAAAAGAAAGATTTGTTAAAAATACCTGGTTAGTCTTACCCATGATTTCTATTGCAGAACTGATACAACCTAGCATATTAGGTTTTCCACATAGTAAAATACCTTAGTATGGAGACAGATCTCTCCATCTTCTAAGCAAATTGAAAAATAGAAGGCTAAGTAGTGCTAGACACAGAGTGACTGGTTAAAATTAATGAAGTATATAAATGCCACATAGAACAAAGCAAAATACAGAAGTACAGTAGGGTACAACAATGTTAATCTTGAAACACTGAGACTTGCAAGACACATCATAGGCTTTTAAAGTTGCCTTTCAGACTGCTGGGTGTGGAAGCTCTCTGCTTTATTAGTATTCTGATAACAGCTCCTGAATCTGCCTTGATAAATACTGCAGAGAAAGGGCAGCTGCAAGATCCTATTTTATGCTAAGAAAGTGAATGCTAATGAGGCTCCTGAAGCAGCCCTCCTAGTTCCAATTGGAGATATTAAAAACATGAAACCTGTCCTGTAAATAAGAAAAGAGGAGGGAAAAAAAAAAAAAAAGAAGAAAGAAAGATCAAACAAGGGACTAACAACAACCTTCTATTATGAATTGACAAAATACTGTTTCCCAAGGAATTTACTCCATCTGGCATTTAGTTCAGCTTCCTAAGTACTGGTTCTGTCGGAAGAATCAATGCATGTGAGTGGTGGAAGAAAACAAATAAATCAGTAATCACCAAATATGTTGATAACCAAATGCTGGAAACATCCTCCTTGAAGCAAACTTTCTTCAGAAACAAATTAAGATTTAGATGCCACAAAGACATGCTTAGAGACCCATGTTCTGGTCCCTCATTACTGCAAAACACAGGTATAATTTTCTGACTCCTTTCTTGGAAAAAAGCTCCCCCCTTGTCCTGGGTTCAGCAGTAGCAGTCATTTTTCTCTTTCTTAGTAGCTGGTGCAGTGCTGTGCTTTTGACTTTCAGCCTGGGAGCAACACTAATAACACCAGTGTTTTCAGTTGTTGCCAAGAAATGTTTCCCCCAATCAAGGACTTGCTCAGTTCATGCTCTGCCACTGAAGAGGGGCATGGGAATCCGGGAGGAAGTGGAGACAGGACACCTGACCCAAATTAGTCAAAGAAGTATTCCATACCACAGCACATCATGCCCAGAATATAAACTGGAGGCAGTCACCTGGAAGGGTTAGATCACTGCTGGGTCAGGCTGGACATCAGTCAGTGACTGATAAGCAGTTGTATTCTATTCCCTTGTTATTTCCCTTATCATTATAATTGATGTTGGTAGCAGCAGTAGTGGTTTGTGTTATACCTTAGCTACTGGACCGTCCTTATCTCAACCCGTGGGAGTTACACTCTTTCAATTCTCCTCCCCACCCCTCTGGAAGTGGGGGGAGGAAAAAGTGGGGGAGTAAGCAACCAGCTTCGGGTCGGCTGGGACCAAAGCATTACAGCAACATCTGTCTATTTGAAGAGATCCTAAACAATAGTTTCAAGGGGAGTTACTTGATCCTGTGATCTCAAAGGCTGTTCAGCCCTCATGGGATTCCTCATCTCCCACTACCAGCGGAGAGCTCAATGCGAGGCAGGACTGAGTAAGGACAGTATGTTCAGTCAGTCCTCCAGTATAAACTGCTGGGGTTTCCTTTGCTGCCAGTATGCTTCCACAAGAGAAAGAATAGAATGGACTACCATTCATAGAAACATAGAGTCATTTAGGTTGGAAAAGACCTTGAAGATCATTGAGCCCAACCATTAACCTAACACTGCCACTTCCGCCACTAAACCATGTCCTTAAGCGCCATGTCTACATGCCTTTTTAATGCCTCTAGGGATGATGAATCAAACACTTCTCTGGACAGCCTGTTCCAGCGCTTGAGAACTGTTTTGGTAGAGAATTTTTTCCCTAATATTCAATCTAAACCTCTCCTGGCTCAGCTTGAGGCTGTTTCCTCCTGGTCTATCACTTGTTACTTAGGAAAAGAGGCCAACACCCATCTCACTACAACTTCTTTTCATGTAGTTGTAGAAAGTGATAGGGTTTTCCCCTCAGCCTCCTTCACTCCAGGCTAAACAACCTCAGTTCCCTCAGCTATTTCTTTTCACATTTGTGCTCCAGACCCTTCACCAGTTTTGTTCCCCTTCTCTGGACCCGCTCCAGCACCTCAATGTCTCTCTTGTAGTGAGGGGCCCAGAACTGAACAGAGTGTTCAAGGTGCAGCTTCACTAGGGCTGAGTACAGGGGATGATCACAGCCCTGGTCCTGCTAGCTACACTACTTCTGACACAGGCCAGAATGCTGTTAGTTTTCTTGGCTGCCTGGGCACAAGCTGTCCCATGTTCAGCTCCACCAATCAGCACCCCTAGGTCATTTTCTGCCGAATAGCTTTCCAGACACTCTTCCCCTAGCCTATGGCATTGCATGGGGCTGTTGTGGCCCCAGTGCAGGACCCAGCACCGAGCCTTGAAACTCATACCATTGGCCAGAGACCATTGATCCAGCCTGTCGAGATCCCTCTGTAGAGCCTTCCAACCCTCCAGCAGATCAATACTCCCACCCAACTTGGTGTACTTAATCCCCTCACCCAGATCATTGATAAAGATATTATCAGAAATGGCCCAAATAAGCCCTGGGAATACCACTTGTGACCAGTTGACAGCTGGATTTCACTCCATTCATCACCACCTTTTGGGCACAGCCCTCCAACCAGTTTTTACCCAGCTTCTTAGAGTCCATCACATACAAACCATGAGCAGCCAGTTTCTCCAGTTGAATGATGTAGGAAACACTGTCAAAGGTTTTACTAAAATCTGGGTAGACAACATCCACAGCCCTTCACCCGTCCACTAAGGCGGTCACTTTGTCTTAGAAGGAGATCAGGTTGGTCAAGCAGAACCTGCCTTTCATAGGCCCATGCTGACTGGACCTGACCACCCGATTGTACTGTATGTGCCACATGACGGCATTCAAGATGATCTGCTCCACAACTTGTCAGACTGACATGCCTGTAGTTCCCTGGATCCTCCTTCTGACCCTTCTATTAGATGGGCATCACATTTGCTAACTTAATGGGGGGATACAAAGAAAAAATAAATAAAGAGTAGAAAGACACTTAGTGGAGATGTGAACAAAAAAGTCCATTACTGACAAGGATACTGAAGTGGTTAAACCCCCAAACCATGTTCATTGGTCTACTAATGGGTATCTTCTTCCACTTTCTCTTGTAACTGTTGTATCTGGGAATCATTAAAAATGCCATCATTAAAACCTTTTACTCATTTCCATTGATTTTAATTGTAGTATACTCAGAAGCCTGTGGATCAATGTATCTCTTGCCCTGATTCAAAAGCCCAGTTGAAAATTTGAAGTAATTTGACCATTTTTATCTGTTTATTACAACTACTCATTATATCGCCAGACCTATATTACCATAATGCCAACAAGATACTGTTTAAAAATATGCAGTGTGTTTTGACCTACTCTTAAAAATAAGTTTTTAATTAGAAGATCCTTATCCTTTGATGTTAGGTTAGATGTCTGGCATTCCTATGCTGGAAACCCCAGATCACATTATCCTTCATTTATACTACTGTAATCACATTAGCCCAATGGTTTACACTACCACATCTAAGCGAGGGAGATTAAAGCTGCCAGAGGTATGTATGTAATCTTTATTTACCTTCAAATCACCCTGTGAATTGGCAGATTTATCACTATGGTAATGATTTCCAATGGATCAAAAACTTTTGTCATAGAGCAGCTCTTTGCATCTGTAGTGCTTTAATGATATCTCACAGATCCCGTTTGCCTTCTGAAGGTATTTTGCAGTTTAATGGTGTAATATGTTATCCAGAAAGACAGAAATATATGATAACTGCAACTTGGGACATCAAGAACTACAAAGTGAATTTCTGAGACTATCAGGATGCAAGATCACCCCCATTTGAAAATCTTCCAACATCTCTGAATCTGCAGGGAGCTGTAGCTATGAGGACAATTCCAAGAGATGCGGAACTCTAATGAATGGATATGCAGTGGCAGCAGAGACAGGTAAATAACTCTCTGGTACTGTGCTGCAGCATAATCCTCATGTCAGTGGCCAGAAGTCCTATTCAATTGCATTCCACTTCCTAGAACATTGTGGGAACATCTGTCAATATCATTGTGCCAGTAGTGCCATAATTCAGGTCTTCACAGAAGTGTCATGAAATCCAACTGGTCTGATCATTCAAACACTTTTGACAGAGCCCTCCAGGATATTGTGAATACAGTCACAATGAAACACCATGGGCAGAACTGAGCGGTACCTCCCACACACAGGACCTGCTGCATTGCCTTCACACTCAATACAGGAAAAATTTTCATTGAGAACAATGTCCCAGGCAGCCTATGCATGCTCTGCAAGGCTGTGAAACATAGCCCACAACACAGTACTTTCTTGCCATGCACCAGCATTTCTGCATTTGCTGTACAATGCCCTGCTCACAAATTCCTCAACACATGTAGGATATGCCCTTTCTCATTTATATTATCATGATACTTAACACATTCTCCAGCAGATGGTAACATTGTGCACTCTGAAGCTGTAAAGAGGACCAATCCACAACATCATATGCATGAAATGAAAACATCAGTCTTTCCAAAAGAGGTACCTGAATGAGGGAGGTGTTTTCCAGTTGTCTCTATGTAAAAACTAGTGCAGGATAAAAAATAATAACAAACAAAAATGAAAGAAGGTCCATGACAAAATGACAACTCCCATTTCTTCCTGCCATTTGGGGGCAGGAAGCCACTGCTGCTCAGGATGTGGAGTACTTGAAGAAATCATCAAAAGAACTGCACTCATGTGGCACCATGAGCCTCGTCATTGACAGAGGCTGTCTTTGGAGAGGAGAAAATTGAGGCACCTCACACACCTGTGTGGATGCTGGCCTCTTCCCATCACTGGCACAGCAATAGTTATACCATCAGCAGAGCTGAGATCAGCCTATAGTTCTGTCAGACCTCTAGCTCCACCACAACAGAGATTACTGTTCAGCATTATCGCCCTGCTGTCCTACAAAAGAGTTCTGAAGTACAAGGCTTCAAGACTGAGTCTCCCCTAAGTTGTCCTCCTTCTATTCTTCCTCTGACCAGCATCAGCAAGTTGCTTGAGGAAGCAAGGATAAACTATGTTTCTCCTACCATGACCTGTATAAACCTTCCAAGATTGCCCAGCCTCTCAAGACATGCAGACTTTGTTAAGGAGTTATTGAAGGGCCCTGAAGAATGCCTGATCTGGCAGAACAAGGTATTGAGAGAAGAGGACTACACAGGCTGTACTGTGGCCAGTAGGCACTGATGATCAGGAAGGAGTCTTCTATCCTGGAAAACAAATATGACAACTTTAATGATTTCCCAACTTCACCTTAGAATTGGAAACCCACAGTGATGATTGTAGGTATTATTGTCTTCAGTCCAGACAGTAATAACTGATTTTGTACCACTTTCATCCAAACTACACATAGGATACACCCTCCCGAGCATGTCCCAGTATCTGATCCTAAAATGGCCAGATCCCACTTACCTCCAACTCAGTAGAACTGTATAATCTTACAATCAGACACCACAGTTTCAGGACTAAACAGCCGTCAGAGAATACAGCTGCTGAATATGGACTAGAAAACCTAAGCTGAAGAAAATTTACAACTTGCAGGTGCATTCATCATCGTGTTTGCATCTCTCAAGGTCTCCATCTGAACCTACATGTACATGCACTCAGGCAGACTAATTTTGCATTGGTCATAGACCTCATGCTCTAATAAAAGATTATATTCATTTTGTGAGTGTTATTAACTTAGAGGATGCTTCATTTTACACTCCTTCAAAACTACTGGCAATCAGCCTGTCTCAAGTGGCTCTCTGCCAGGCCCAGCAAGGTGTTGGATTTATTGCCCACAACCACTACTTTTGTCCAGATTTATCACACCTCACTGTGATGATTAGCACCCTTGATTACCTCTTCATCTTTGCTGGTTTGAAACATAAATTTGATGTATAAGACCCCCTCAAGCAAAGACATTTCCTCTCCAACAGCAATGCTGAATGATACTCAAACAACTGGAAATATGCCATCAGCTTTTTCAGGCATACAGAATTTGTGGCAAGACTCAACTCACTCAGGTTTCTGAATTTCGTTTTAAGAACACCAAGGCTTTTTTTCTGATGGTTATTCTATCCATCTAGTAGCCACCACTGTATGCCTATGTTGTGCCCTTAACTGGGGATTTGTGTCAGCAAAGAAAATTAGTGATAGCCAGCTTCCAGAATGACAAAAAAAAACCCTAAGATTTATCAGGTTTCTGCCCTCTCCAGCTGCAACATATGAACCAGTTTCAATAGGCTGTGAAGTGTGGGCTTTTTCAGTCAGAATAATCCAGATGTGAAACAAGAATCTTAAGTAACGAACAACAAAGAGCAGAAGCTTATCTAGGAGCCTCATGATTTCTGTAATTCATCAGACAAAACTCTCCACCCATACAATCCACTATGCTTAGATAGACTTACCCAGAAACATCTGCAAAGCTTCCCTACAATTGTCCATTAGCTCTCAAGTGGGCAACCGCAAAAATCAGGTTGACTCTGGTGTATTAAGACTACTGTTATTTCCACTTTGGGGATATATGGCTTTTGAAGTTTTTCTGTGTGTTTCCTTATCTGACAGAATTCACCTGTTGTTTCTTGCTGAAAACCTTGGAGAAGAGAACAGGTGGGTTTGTCCTGTATTAGTAAAAATTAATACCAAGTCATAACTACGAATCCAATGATAACATTAACAATGAATTTTTCTCTAAAAGTTCTTTTACTGAGCTAGTTTTCTACTCCAGTGGACTAAATTCCTGTTAAAGTAGACAAATTTCATTGGAAAGTCTCTGAGGGGCTGAGTGTTCCTACTTCTTTGCCTGACACTGATAGCAAGTAAGCTGTGTCATAAGATACCTACATGACTTGTGTTTGGATATTTCTGTTCTTGAGGGACATGATTCACTGCAATGTTATTCAGGAAAAAACAGATGAAGAACTATGAATGTTCAAAAGGTCTCGGGCCTGGCAGTACCAAGGCAACAGATCAGCTCAGTCACCTTGCCACAGACAGCTTGCCCTCTTCCCTGGCACATCAAAAAAAAAACAATGTTTCGTGAACACTGAACTAGCTGTGAACACACCTACATGCAGACACAGGGCTCATAGGAGCAAGGCTATGGAGACAGTACTTTTCCCACCACTTTGCATGAAAAGTTATTCACTACATGAAGCAGTGTTTACACATGGGATATCATCCTGATAAAACCAAAACCATATGAAATAACGCATAAATATCCGGTGTACTTTGTTTTCTTCACTCTGCCAACTTTAACTGCCTATCATTCTCTTTAAGCTGCAGAATTTCCTGCCTCTCTTCCACAACAGGGAGGACCAAAGGCAAAAATATTCCTGTTCATATTAGTGTTTCAACCAAATTTTGTGAAGAAAAAAGAAGATACAAAGTCATGTTATTAGGATACTGTAAAAAGCAGAGGTGTTACAGAAGGGGCACACCAGTGAAGGGAAACATGACAGAATAGGCTCCAGCTTCACTGAGTATCAGAAAAAATAATTACAAAACACGGTATAATAGAAATTCAGCTGCAATGACCCTTGAAGCATCTGTTTCACCATCTGTTTACAGGGAATTCCTTGTACATTTTTCCTTCATGCATTTAACCTCCCAAATAATTTTATTGTCATTCTAAACACCTCTTTTACTTTTGCTCCATTCCCTCTTTCCTCATCTGGCATTTTTAAAAATATACCATACCTTCTCCATACCTACAAATAGTCACACAGGGAAAGATGTGATGGCCATCACTCCGTAAGATGGAATAAAAATTATAGCTGTTGGATAAGGAAGACATTCAAACAGTAAAATTGTAGTAATGAGTCCACACAGTAGCCTGCATTGTCTTAGTTGGCTTGCCACTTGGACCCTAACACTCACCAGACCACCTGCTTTCTGTCACTGCAGCTCAGCTGTTGTTCACAAATTTCAGATGTTTGTGCCAGTAATTAAATTGTGCCAGCAAAGCACTATTAAATTTTGTTATTGCAGAAAGGAGCTAAAATAATTGATCAGATCTGAGTGGATCATCAATGTGTTTTTGAATGTAATGAAAATGAGAATTAGGTCAGCAGGAGGAAGAGGAGACATCAATTAAAAATATATTTATACTGGAGTCTCAAAAGCTATTAACATTGATTTCAATCCAGGACACAAGGCCTGGCTGGCAAAAAGCATGGAAGGATAATTAAAGAGGCTCTTTTTCCTTTCTTTCTTTCTTTCTTTTTTTCCTGTGGCAAAATACAATAACAGACCTTCAAGAAGTGGAAGTAAATAGGATGTAATCACTCCAGAGAGCTATAAAGGCTTATGGGAAGCTGTTGATGTTACTGTTTCTGTTTTATCTCCTTTCCTACCATCGTTTGCAATTTTAAGGTTCAATATTCACTTTTAATGGACATGAATGCAGGGTAAGAGACAAAATTCCTCCTGCCCCCTCTAGCTGGGGGGACTTTTTGTTAGGGACTGCAGTGATAGGACAAGGGGTACTGGGTTCAAACTTAAACAGGGGAAGTTTGGGTTAAATATGAAGAAGAATTTCTTTACTGTGAGCATGGTGAAGCACTGGAATGGGTTGCCCAGGGAAGCTGTGAATGCTCCATTCCCTGGTGGTGTTCAAGACCAGGTTGGACAGATCGTTGGATGACATGGTTTAGTCCATGGTATCCCTGCCTATGGCAGGTGGGTTGGAACTAGATGATCTTAAGGTCCTTTCCAACCCAAGCCATTCTATGATTCTGTGATTTTATGATTCTGTGATTCTAAGCTGCTCTCTCCACAGTCTTATCCTTGCCCTGAAACGTTGTGAAAGCTCCTGTTCCTGATGATGATTCAGACAGCCAGGTTCCTTGTACCTTGGATCCTGTTCAGGTGAGGGTGTAACATGGACTTGCATGGATTAACTTCAGTTTGATGTTTGTAATATCCCAGCCATATATAATGTAACCATTCTATTATTCAGTCAAAAATGTGCCAGTTCTGAGTCAGCCCACTCCCATGGAGACTACAGATGACATAGATGTACTTCTTCCATCTTCCTGCAAGTAAGGTTTACCCCAGTTCTTTCTTTTTAGGTCAGTATGGTCCATTTTGAATGACCCAGAGAAGATCAATTTATCAGAAGAAGTGTAGTCATGGGTCTGATAGATGGCCATAAGAACTTCATTGCAGATTGGATCCAAGAAGATTTTATGGTGTGCTAGCAGCAATCCTTCTCCTTGTGTCTGAAGGATTTTCAGAACTGCAGAGACATGACTCCCAAGGCTAGTTTTTTTCAGTGAGGTATGTGAATGAGAGTCAAGTCACACGGTAAAGAAAGGAAATAAAATTCAATCTCTGTAAAAATGGAAACCAATTATTTCTGACCCACCCGTACTCTAAAATATATGGTGATAGCTCTGCCTTTGCATTTTTTTAGACGATTTTTGAACCAATTCAATCCACTAATCCTGTGGAAAATTTTCTAGGCTCCAGGGTTTTGCTTGTTTGCTAGTTTTCAAGGTTTTTTTTCTTCTAATGAAAATTAGAAGAAAATTCAGCTAATGAGTTAAGGTTGCTCATGAACAGGTCCAACAAGTGCCAAGCTCCCATGAGGTAAACAATCAGAGGGAGAGGCAGTACCTTGCAGGGGTTGGAGTAGCATCTTCTCTTTTTGGCAGCTGCATACTTTGGCCCAGAGATATTGGGCATCTCCTTGAGAATCTGTGTCAATCTCATTTCTGACAACCTTCTGCAACTAAACCAGTTCCTTGCATAGGTGTGTTTGAAAAGCTTGACTGAAAGTATTGCAAATACTTGCCAAGAAACTTGCATTTTTATATTCAAAGTCTGCAGCACTGTTTCGCCAAATGCATCTTTCACCATTTGTGATAACATTCACTTTTTTTAATTGAGTTTTAGACAGTGCTTTCCAAAGAGCAGTTTCATTAGCTCTATGGGATATAGACATTCAACAGGAATGTTGAAAGCAATATTACAATTTGCTGAGCATTCTGTATATCCTCTGAATCCTTCTCTAGTGTACCAAGCTGTTCTGTTTAGCAACAGTTCCATGCATTTTAACCACAGTCATATCCTGTCTCCTTTCCTGGAAGCAGTCCTGAAATGGCTGACCCCAGAATATTTAATTTATACTTCTAGAAAAATAGTAATCCCTAAGAAATACCATATACATTGCTTGAGTCTTGTTTATATAGTACTTTTAGAGTATAAGTGAACTTTAAGCCATTCTTCCACATCCTGGGCTGTCATTGTGTGGTAAGATTCACAAGGAAGTAAGGTCTGTATTCTTCCTAAACTTACTGTGATCAGGCTAGAAAAGTCAGATCAACACAATGCTGTATGTCCTCTCAGTATGGCCTTGCTTGGCACACTATTAACCCTAATTCCACTAACTGGTGAAAATCAGATGTCCAAAGGCTCATACTATTCTGCTTTCTACACAGGACAATACTTGAAAACATTTTACTGCAATACCAGGCACACAGGTTAACTAGTTTATGTTTGCCAAATCAAGTTACCCATCAGAACCATAACAACTTTCTTTTCTGAAAATGGGAATTTATTTTATTCAGAGATAAATGTTCTATTAATTTTAGATTAATTTAAGATGTTGATGGAACTAGTAATCAGAAAGCTGCCATAACTTGATCAGGGATGTTGTTGGTCCAAGACCTCAGTGCTGGTAGCTAAACATATTCTGGTAAGGCAATGGAACAGGCTGACCAAAGAAATATCAAATGCTCCATCCCTGGCAATGTTCAACATCAGACTGCGCAGAGCCTTGGGTGACATGGTCTAATGTGTAAGGTGTCCCTGCCCATGGCAGGGGGCTTGGAACTAGATGACCTTCAGATCCTTTCCAACCCTTATTGAACCTTTATCCCAATTCTCTGATTCTGTGATTCTATGATTTTTTTTTCCATTTGTTCTTTGCATTGGCTGCCAGGATCCAAGCCAAACAGTATTTAATAAACACTGCAAAACTCATAGCCCTTTCCAGATTGCTGCCTGCAGGTGTGAGAATTTGAGCTAGTTGTTATTTTTTTGTTTTGTTTAGTTATTGCATATGAGCAGTGTAGTTAAAAAACATGTATATCCAAAGATGAACATTCAGGTGATTTAAAAGAACAGCAATTCAAACGTGGTTGTAGGCAAACATTCCCTGACATCTGCCCAGTGAATACATTTGCAACTGTATATTACCCGAAATGTCTCCCTATACATTCATGAATCTTGCATCAGGTGCCCACTCTATCCAGTTGGCTTTAAAAAATACCAGAGAAATTACCTAAGCTGTTACACTGACATTCTTTCTCCATTTTTTAAATAAATACCAATTGTGGTATCAGTACTGTCTTCATTACATTACAAGTCAGTTAGTAACATGTTGCATGTAACTGTTACACATTGTTGGGAAACAAAACTAATTGTCCATGAAATGGACAACTGCAGTAGGAGCAGAGGAAGGAAGAAAATAAGGAGACAGATCTTCAAGAGAATACTACACTTTGGCTGTTGTTTTGGAAATTAATTTTACCACAGTATGACTATACTTTTTAGCAAAATCACTTGACAAGTACATGGCTCAGCAGTTACTGTTCAGCATTATAGCTGAAGTCTCATTAAAGCTAAACTCTCTGACAAAACAAAGAAGCATTTTGGTGCAGATTAGGGTACCTAATATCATGGGACAGACCTGCAGATCAGGTGGAATTCAGTTTCTTCTGTTCAGTTGCATCCACTTGCAGCATATTTTGGCATGATTCCTTGTCTTACATTTACATCAGTCTGTAAAGAAGAGCAGATGAGTGATGTTAAGCCTCTGGAGAAAAACAAATACATTCTTTGGTTAGCCTTGTTTTGTTTTGCTGTCTGAAAATTTGGGAAGTTCAAGAGAGTACTTTATTAACAATTTCCTAAGTCTTTGAAGAATTTTTATCGTTGATCAAAATCAAGGGCTTAATTTAAAGACTGTTGGTTTCATAGCAATAAGTTTTAAAGGCTTAATGAGCACCAGACTAGCCATCAGACAGCTGCTGGAGAAGCCATTCATTTTCCGTAAGGATTTGCTTATGCAAATAAATTTACTTTCAAACTTTTCTTAAGTTCTGCTCTTGCACAGAAATGACTTCATGATGAATTTGGAAGTAAGGCTGGAAAGGAGGAATTGATGCAGGAATATTTGCTTTTCACTGCTTCTGGAAAAATAAAATCTCATGAGGCTTCAGGATCAATGCTACACCATATGGTAACCCTCTGATCACAGAATAAAATATTCTTCACTCTTCAGATATAACCCCATCAGGACAGAACCTAGGTCAAATAAAATGTGCAATAGTTAGTGCTAGTAGACAAAAAAAGAAGTAGTTTAGAGGTCATGATTAGTGACATTCATATGCTGGAAAATGAATCTGCACAACTTCTAACATCCCCTGTTTTTTGTGGGCAGAAGTAAGCATTGAACAAATCAGCCTGAGGATATCATCAATCATATTTTTGGGTGCAAGTCCCATGTGCACAAATAGGTCTGTATATTCAACATGTGTTGCCCTTAAAACTGCAGATGCTCAAAAGGGAGCAATTTCTAAAACACAGAATGTCCAGAATATCTGTTTACTGTCTGCTAGACAGGACACTGGCATAGGGAAACTACTAGGAAGGGTAGATCAGAGGCACAGTAGGCATAGCAAGGGAATTTGGAGAGCCAGAGCAGATGAAAAGAAAAGCCACAACAGATGCATCCCAAATATAAGGAGGACATGGAATTGTTGGAGGAAGTCCAGGGGAGAGCCATGAGGATGATAAGGGGCCTGAAGCACCTCCCATATGAAGACAGGCTGAGTAAGTTGGGGCTGTTCAGCCTGGAGAATAGAAGGTCTGTGGAGACCTCATAGCAGCCTTCCAGTATCTGAAGGGGATGGATGCTGGAGAGGGATTCTTCATCAGGGACTGTAGTGCTAGGACAAGGGGTAACAGGTTTAAACTTAAACGGAGGAAGTTCAGGTTAGATATAAGGAGGAAGATCTTCACTGCAACAGGTTGCCCAAAGAAGTGGTGAATGCTCCAACCCTGGCAAACTTCAAGGCCAGGTTCAACAGGGCTTTGAGCATTCTGATCTAGTGGAGGTGACCCCGCCCATGGCAGGAGGTTGGAGCTAGATCATCTTACAGTTCTTTCCAACCCAAACCATTCTATGATTCTATGATTCTGTGAGTGGCCTTACAGACCTGAGGGAAATTTACTGTCATTTGGACCTTTCCCTATGCTGACTGTACCTGGACTTCATAAATATGTTATATGTTATTTCTGAAGATAGACCTTATTTCTGTGGAATTATGGGTTTCTTTGATTTAGCTTCAAATCCTCCCCCAGGCTTTTCTGCTTCTTGGCAGCAAGTAAAATGTTGTCCACTGTCTTGTACTTGTCACAGCAAAGAAATCAGTTCATACCCCCTCTTTCCAGAGAAACTCCTGAGCCTTCCATTCATCTCAGGCACTAACTGCAAAATGCTGCCTTGTTAGAGCACTTCCAGACCTTGTGTTTGTCTCCCGTGCTTTCTCTCTCCATTCATTTAACACCAGCCTCCTCTCTGTCCCTCTGCATAATCTCTTGCCATCTGGAACAGCCTTGCAGTATCTCTCTGCCTCATCAACTCTCCATCTCTTTTCAAATCTCGTCTGTAAACATCTCTTCATTCCCCTACTTCCACCTCTTAATTTCTTTTACTCTTTTCTCCCTTATTGGCCTTTATCTCTCTTTAGTATATTCTACAGGCAGCATCCTTCTGCCACTGTTTGTCTGCAATTTATACATCATAATATCCATGGTTTTGTATTATTTAAACTTGTAAAGGATTTTAGGATACAGTTCACATGAGAGGAGCTATGAAAAATACAGTTTCACTGCATTATTGATAGACTATTAAACTGTGCCTCTTCTACAGCCATTTTTTTTCCCTTCCCTTCTCTTCCCAACACCAACCCCTGAAGGTCACTACTTCTTACCCACCTCCAGTTGGACACTGAGCTGTTGACTGCAGCCCTGTGGGTGCTGCCATCCTGCCAATTATTTACCTACTGGCTAACAAATTTGCCTATCCATCAAATCCATTCCTCTCTAGTTTAGAGACAAGGATGCTGTGCGGGACAGTATTGAACGCTTTGCGCAAGTCCAGGTAGACTGCATCAAGTGCTTTGCCCGTACCCATCAGTTCAGTGGCCTCAACCTAGAAGGCCATCAAATTGGTCAGACATGATTTGCCCTCAGTTAAGCCATATTGACTGTCACCAACCATCTAATTTTTCGTGTGCCTTAGCATGATTTCCAAGAGAATCTGCTCCATGATCCTGCCAGTACAGATGTGAAACTGTTCTGTAGTTTCCCAGGTCTTCCATTTTCCCCTCCTTGAAAATGGGCATTGTATTTCCCTTTTCCTAGTCATCAGGATCTTTTTCAACTATGATGTTCAGTGGCTTAACAACTTCATTTGCAAGCTTCTTCAGGACCTGTGGATGGATTTCAATGGGTACCATGGACTTGCTCATATTCAGGTTCCTAAGATGCTCCTAAGATCCTTAAGTGGGCCTCTATGAACCTCATGAGGTTCAACAAGGCCAAGTGAAAGGTCTTGCACCTGGATTGGGGCAAACCCTGGTATTAACACAGACTGAGGGATGAAGAATTTGGGAAAAGGTTTCTGGAAAAGGACTTGGGGGCATTTGTGGCTGAAAATCTGGACATGAGCCAACAATGTTTCTGAGCTCTTGGCTCAGAAAGCCAAATATATCTTCAGCTAAATCAAAAGGCCAGCAGGTTGAGGGAGGTGATTCCACCTCTCTGCTCTTCACTGGTGACACCCACCTGCAGTACTGTGTCCAGCTCTGCAGCCCTCAGCACAGAAAGGATGTGGACCAGTTGGAGCAGGTCCAGAGGAGGGCCATAATAATGACCAGAGGGACAGAACATCTCCTCTATGGAGAAAGGCTGAGGGAGTTTGGGTTGTTTAGCCTGAAGAACAGAAGGCTCTGATGAGACCTTCTCATGGCCTTTTAATATTTGTAGGGGGCTTATACGAAAGATCAGGAGAGACTTTTTAATAATGCTTTTTGTACTAGGACAAGGGGTAGTGGTTCTAAATTCTGAGTGGATAGATACAGATTGGATTTAAAGGAAGACATTTTTTATGATGGGGGTCATGAAACTGTAAAACAGGTTGCCCAGAGATGGGGCAGATGGAAACATTCAAGGTCAGGTTGGTTGAACAACCTGATCTAGTTGAAGATGTCCCTGTTTACTGCATGACGTTGGTCTAGATGAACTTTAAGGGCCCCTTCTAACCCAAACTATTTTATGATTCTAACTCTATGATTTTATGATTCTGGCAAAGGAAACTTGGTTCTTACTCCCCTTTTGCTTCTCTACCCTTTGGACTGCTAGAGGCCAACATGTGCCCCAGATAAATGTTTAATCCAAGTCCTGAGTATTCACCTCCTATTCTCTGAAGAGTGCTAACTTCACATAGTTAAACACTTATGATTGGTGGGGTCTGAAAACAATCCTGTGCAGGCCACCTTAAAGAAAGGATGAAACTTCTAAACAGAGTTCATCAAAAGAAAATGGAAAAAATAATTTAATGCAATTCACAGGGTTTTATGGCCTTGAGAATCAAAGTGCATAGTCACACTCCTGGACACAGAGAAAGAAGGTAGCAACAGGAGGTTTTAACAGGAAAATTTATTAATTTGCAGATATACCAGACCACAGAGCTAATGTGAGTGGGCTAGCAGATTAGGCTGCACAAATAAGCACTAAGGAAGGGTGAGGATTACAAATCTCTTTTTCCTTCTTGAAGCTCATGTTTGGAAGCATGTTGGTGATCTTAAGGTCCTTTCCAGCCCTAACTATTCTATGATTCTATGTTTCTATGTTGGAGATGCTGGTCTCCAGAGCACAACAGTCGCCTGGCAGATTACTTGTCCAGAGTATTGGCCAAAAACCTCAGTCACACTGTTGCCCACAGTACTGCCAGGAATTTAATAAGCTGGCAAGGGGTCTAACAGAAAGAGACAAGGCACGTGGGAAAGAATCATGTCCTTCTGGTCAGCTGAGGGGACCAGATAATTATGAACTAACAGCAAAAGCAGTCAGATAGAGTAACTTAAAAATACATCTTATATTTATTCTTTTAATTTCCCTTTCAATTCTTTCTTCACAAATTGCATAAATATGAATATAAGTCATCAATTAGGGTAGAAGATCTTCAAAGTCTTCAATCAAATTCTAATTTCAAATCTTCATTTTCATTGTGCCTTTCTATTTCTCTTTTGTGGCTCTATTTCTTTTTTATTTTTTTTTTTTTTATTTTGCTTGCAATTACTTGCATAAAATTTATTTATATGTTTAATTTACTTTATGATTGCAGGTATATTCTCATAGGCTGTGGTAATTACCGCTGGAGCAGGATGTGATTGGCATAGGTAACAATGGCTAGTCTCAGTATAAAAGCCTGCAATTCTTTTCCTTCCCTGAGAAATGATGTACAGCTTTCCTCAAAGCTTCACTATGAAATGGGAGTAAGGTCACTTCAATCTAGAGGCCAGTTATTATTGTGGGTTGTAAGTCTGGTCCTCAGCTGGGGCAAGTAATTGCAATTTTGGGGTGCTGTAAATGAGTTACAATGTCTGAAGCTTTGCTTCCTTATTTTTATGTACTGTCTTTTCTGCACTGTTAATATTGCAGAATATTTTATGGATACTTTTATATTCTGCAGGTAAATGAGATGTCCTGAGATGCTCAGGGAAACTAAAATAAATAAATAAATAAATAAATAGACTCTCATCAAGGTAACCTCTATAGAGAGGAGAGTGCAGGAGTAAGGGGCAAAAAGGCCAATTTGCAACCAAAGAGAATATCTGAGTAAAACATGCTCAGAGGTTTATTGTCTTAATGTAAAGAAGATTGAGAGTTAACCTGTTATTAAAATTGTGTCCACAGTCAAGGAGTGGAGAAAACAGCACCACTAGCTCTACCAGGTGGCTGCCAGAGAGCAACATGACAGGAGGCAGCAGGTAAGGAAGCAGAAGGGAATGGAAGTAGCAGAGGGAAAAGGAAGTCTGGCATTAAGGAGCTTAGGATTTGTGGGTCAAATACAAACTCAGACCAGATAAGTGAGAGACATCCCAGTGTCTTGGGCAATACTGGATCCAGATCCTGCTGAGCTGTCGCATTTACAATAGATGCAGGACTCCTCACTCCAGTCAGTGCTGGACTGTGGCTACAGCAGCAGCTCAACTGAATTTCAGTTTAGAATTGCCTTCAGTAACATCAGGCAGGTTTTCTTTCCCAGCTGGGTAATACATTTATTGAACGAAAGAGCAGTAAGGGCAAATGATTTGGTATTTGCATTCAGTGTTGCTTGGCGTAAATCAAAAAAAGGTCCTTGTTTATACCTCCAGACAAAGCACATATTCTGAATTTGCATTCGAGGACAAAGATGAAGGATTTTTTTAACAATCATGTAACAGAAGTTGTGATGCAACAGATAAGAAATAGTGCTGCACAATGCCTTATTACAGATTAACTGCTGTGAGGACAAATTATTAGATGACATTTAACCTATGGTGACATTTTTGTTTGCCCTTAGAACATCACATAATTAAATGTGAATTTATTGTGACAAGCCAGATGGTTCTGTGGTTACTGCACAGGTGTCATGACATACCAGATCTATTCCTGTCTCTGCCACTTATCTGTTCTATGACCTTTGCAAATCACTTAACCTCTTCACACCTCCAAATTCCATTTCTGACACCAGAAAAATAATGTGTTTTTAACTAAGCAAAGGCTTAGTACAGTTCAGTGCATTAAGATCACTAGCTGCTTCGCCATTAATGAGAGGACAATGGACTTAAGTTTGTGGGACTACATAATCAACTGGCAGTAAATGGTCCACCTCTCCTGACTTAAATGGACTCTGACTGATTCATAACATTTGAGGATTTGTCTTATTTTGTGCTTTCGTTGAGTTTGTAGTCTGAATAGTTTACTGGTTACATTTTTCCATTAGGGTCCCATTCTGTTACAGTGTTGTTAATAAACCATTAACAAATTTATTAAAGGGTAATAAATCATTAAGAAGTCATATAACTTAATCACTTGCTTATTATCATTGCTAATGCATACCTCACATTTCAGCAGTGTGGTTTTAAGGTATTTTATTTAAAATAGTTATTACTATGTTAGTCTTTATCAGTAGCCTTTCAAATGTTTCAAAAAACAAGATACATGTTTTTATAGAAGTATCAAGGCCTGAACTTTAATATGATTCTTTGATTAAAAAGATAATATTTCACACTTATCTCTTTTTAGTAAATACTTTCTTTTAGTAAAAAAATTTCAGATAGAATATATTGATAAGCATAATGGAGATATGGTTTTGCTCACAGAGGAAACAAATATTCCATTTCTACAAAGATTTTATTTCAAATTGCCTTTTGTATTAACACTGGTAATCTGAAAATGAGCAAGAGCAATAAAAAAAAAAAAGAAAATCATTAACTCTTGAAAGATATATTCACATATATATTTAGAAAAAAAATGCCTTTTTTTCTAAATAGTCATAAACTCAAAATTTTTGAAATTGGAAGGTATTTTAAGCTCTATCCAGGATTCAGTTTTTTTATGAGATACTCTTACACCTTTGAAACTCATGGGATTTTTTTCCTTCCAAATAGAAATCCATGGGATTTTTTTCCCTTCCCTTCCAATTATCAGAACCAAGAAACCATCAAAAGCTACTATTACTATAGTTTGTATTTACTGAAGAATTGATGTGATGTTTTTTAAGGAAGAAAATCTGGACAAAAAGCTACAGCCATTACATAACGCAAGTACAGCATTTGATTAAAAATTGTTTCCATTTCCTTCATACTTTTCTTTCCACGGAAACACAGGCCAAGGCCTATTCCTTAAGCCTACATAAGTGTAATCCTTTCAAACAGACTAATATTCAAACAACTCAGAACTGTTATATTTGTGCGCTTCTTCATTCCTTCTCTCACCTTCACCTCCTACATTTCTATAATTTGCACATACTTTAACATTCTGTTGCACATTCATATACATTGCACTTGATTTATAAGCTTCATAAAATGACCTAGCATAATTCAACAATAAATGTATCCTTCAAAGTATTCTGTGCTATTTGCAACCTTTCAACAAAGATGCATAGACTTCAAAGCAGAGGCAACTACTGCTTTTCCTATGTTTTGCTGATGTTGGAACTTTTCAATTTTAAAAATGATAATTTACATATTTAATTATTTGCTTCTAAAACTCAACTTCCAGTGCCATTGTACCTACATCTGGAAGCTGAGGTCTCTGAGGCATGAAATTTATTGTTAACACTTTTTCTGTCAAGATATTTATTTGTTAGAAGATAATGGTGATATGGATGTGTCTTTTGAATACCAAATAGCAATTGCAAAGTTGCTGCTCTTTCTGCAAATGCTTCCTGCCTTCTTGATGCTACAGATACTTGCTTCAACCTCTAATAACAGAGGTAGGTTTTAATGTGCTTTTTTAAATAAAGAAATGCAAAGTATGAGGAAAAGGTATTGCAGCATCCCTGACCTGTATAAGAGACCTTCAAGAATATAGCTCAGTTTGTAACATATTAGATTGTAATTGGCTACTGGAACTTAAAATAGATAAAAATTGGCAGAGTCACTATAAAATTAGATATTTCTATCAGAAATCTCTGTGCTTTATCAAGTAGATAGATGGCTACATTTCTGAGGGGGCCCAAGATATATAATGGAGTTTTAATGATATCCCCAGGAATCCAGTTTTAACAGCCTAATTTAAAATTCTTGGGAGACAGTCTTTCCAAAGGTACTACAGGGCTTTCAGTCAATATGCTCACACCTCTAAAGAGACTTCATTTACCCTGGACATGCTACTAATGAGTCACTGCACTAGATCACTGGCACTGAGCCCAGGCAGCAGCATTTGACTCTAGAACCAAATTTACCTTAGGCTGGCGGATGTGTAGATCTGGGGGTTTGGCTCAGAGCCTACATGAAGTATTATTCCTTCTTATATCTTAACTGAGATTCAAAATTATGAGAAGATGGCAATGTCTCTGTGCCCTAGACATATTTTCACGTGTGACTTCTCCAACCCAGCACCCACAGGGACTTTCCCATCACTTCAGCAGTGTGGGCATTATTCAGTGTTACACTTTTCCACAGTACTTTTCTGGCCTTTCTCAAAGGATTGGTTTTTAAGCTGTACTTCATTAAGATAGCCATGTATTTCTGTTCCCCACCGTAACTGGCAATGGTTGCATGTTCCCAGAGGAAGCTTTGACACTTGTGAAAAAGGCGTGCTTTGGTACAAGGTGTGTTTCAGCAGGCACAAGAAGAGATGGTCTTTCTAAGACACTTACCTCTGTTTTGTTAGTCTACACGGCTCTGTATTGGAAGTGGTTACAGGCTGTATAAAGAGCATCCAAATTACTCAATCCATTTATTAATCCATTTATTAAAGGCTTCAGATCAGTCATGTTTGCTTCTCTTCTTTTTCACACATTTCACATGGATGCTTGAGGCAACCTGATGAAGATTAACCATGCCAAGTGCAAGGTCCTACACCTGGGTAGGGGTAATCCCAGGCACAGCTACAGGTAAAGAAGAGATTGAGAGCAGCTCTGCGGAGAAGGACTTGGGGGTGTTGGGCGATGGAAAATTGAACATGAGCCAGCAGTGTGCACTCTCAGCCCAGAGAGCCAACTATATCCTGGGCTGCAAAAGAAGGAGCATGACCAGCACTTCGAGGGAGGTGATTGTAGCCCTCTACTCTGCTCTCGTGAGACCTCACTTACTGTGTGCAGTTCTGGTGTCCTCAACATAAAAAGGACATGGAACTGTTTGAACAAGTCCAAAGGAGTGCCACAAGGATGATCAGGAACCTGGAGCACCTCCCATATGAAGATAGGATAAGAAAGTTGGGTCTGTTCAACCTGGACAGGAGAAGGCTGCATGGAGACCTCATAACAGCCTTCCAGTATCTGAAGGGGGCCTGTAGGGAAGCTGGGGAGGGACTCGTCATTAGGAACTATAGTAAAAGGACAAGGGGTAACGAGTTCAAACTTAAACAGGGGAAGTTTAGATTGGATATGAGGAAGAAATTCTTTACTGTGAG
>JAOEHX010054518.1:4874-15914 GCA_025448015.1 Bolborhynchus lineola
GTAGGTGTGTGGGTAACAGATCACCTACTAAAGTATTGTGCTGTCCTGATGAGAACAATCATGATACCAAAGGGAAATTGAAAGTATGAAAGGTGAAATGAAAGTATGAATCTCTCCTGAGACAGTTTGGGAAGACACAGAGCTGCTGAAAAGTAAACAGTGCTCTTCCACTCTTTGTCCAGCATTTGGCCCTGAAGTGCCTGAGAATGGTGAAAGATGAGCGTATAGGTTTATCTTTTTTACCTGGTCCAAACCTTAGGTGTTATTTAACACACCAGTGTTAAAAGCCTCTGTATTTGGTACTTTCTACTACCATGTGCTCCCAAAGTATTCTGTTAGGTCTCCCATGACAGTTTTGAGAAAGGATGGGCCTGTGTTATGGTGGGAATTTGAGTGGCAGGCAATTAATTCCTGTTCACCTGAGCGGGTGTTTGATACAGCCTCAACCAAAAGGTGTTTCAAGGCTGTATCTGCAGAACCAAGCCAAAAAAAAAAAAAGGGCCTTGGACCATTCCCTAATCCAGAACAGTATTTCTTTATTCACAGGTTTGCCCTATTTGTGGGTCCTATTAGTGCCCCTGTGACCTTAAGACATAATCATGTCCAGAACAGGGATGTGGTTGTTTGAAGTGTCTGGCAGAGTGGGAGGGTTGTGTTATAGCCCACCAGCATGGAAATTAACACCTTGAAACTGAGGGTGCATGCAATGTGGCCTGCAGTATAGCAAGAAGTTATTAGACTAGTTTGAAGGTGCAAAGCCTGATGGAACAGTGTTGAAGAGCACAATGAGATAGAGCAACCAACAGCAACAGCTGAGAATGGCCTGTGGCATATGGCATCTCCCAGTGTGAATCATTAGAGGAACCCAGCTAGGACCCCCTGCCATGGGCCCTTCAGCCTTCTCTTTTCTTCTCTAGCCTCTCCTACTGAACTATGTATATGTCCTGCAGTCTCTGACTATATTAATGCCAGGTACAGGGAAAGGAACAAGAGCTGTAGACTGTGTTAGGGAAGGGTTTGGTTTTGTTTGCGTTGAGGTTTTTTTTACCATTAAGAGAAACCCTGTTCTGTATGCTACCAATGGTTCCACCTGAGTGAGGTCTAATCCTTGGTTCTGAACCTGCTTCCTCTCAAGGTTTTTGAGAGACTTACAAGTTCTATCTTGAAGCCTCAGGCTTCAGTTCAGGCTGTCTCCAACTTGCTATATTGCCCACATATACACAGCTCTCAGCCTGTCTCTTGCTGAACCTGATTTTCTTCCTGGCACAACTTTTCTCAAGTTAACATCTGCACAATCTCTAATTTGCAGCTGAAAAACGATGTTCCTTCCTTTCTTTTTTAACAGCACCAAAGATCATAATTATTGTTAATGCAAGACCATGTTGCATTTGTCAGGTAACTCATCCATTTGAAGACTAACAGGAAAGTAGTGCATGGAAGAAATAAAGCCAACTAATTAAAAAACATCACATTCCATAGAATCATAAAATTGTAGAATAGTTCGGGTTGGAAAGGACCTTAAGATCATCCAGTTCCACCCCCCCTGTCATGGGCAGGGACACCTCCCACTAAACCATATCACCCAAGGCTCTGTCCAGCCTGGCCTTGAACACCGCCAGGGATGGAGCATTCACAACTTCCCTGGGCAACCCATTTCAGTGCCTCACCACCCTTACAGTAAAGAACTCCCTCCTCATATCCAATCTAAACTTCCCCTGTTTAAGTTTGAACCCATTACTCCTTGGCCTATCACTACAGTCCCTAATGAAGAGCCCCTCCCCAGCATCCCTATAGGCCCCCTTCAGATACTGAAGGCTGCTATGAGGTCTCCACGCAGCCTTCTCTTCTCCAGGTGCCAACTTTCTCAGCCTGTCTTCATACAGGAGGTGCTCCAGCCCCTGATCATCCTCATGTCCCTCCTCTGGACTTTCAAAAACCTCTTTAAACCTCTTGGCACAATAACCACGGAGAGAGGTTCAGGCCAGTGCATGGGGGGAAAGTGAAATGAAGTCACAACAAAGAATGGAAAACATTTTAAGACAAATGATTTACAAATACATTTTCACTGTTTTAGAAAGAATTTACCATGTGCTTCTGACAATGGAAATTTCAAGAATGAGGAGAGTAGTACGAATGGGAGGGGTCAGAGAAAAATTTCCATGTTTCTCCTCATATCAGGGTCTATAAACATGGGAAGTGACAACTGGAGATGTCTCCAACTCCCTGCTTGGAGCTGTGATAATTCCAAGGCTAGATCAGGTTCTCGTCCAGGTGAGTTCTGGATATCTCCAAGGGTGGACATCTCCTGGACCCTCTGGGCATCTGCGCCAGTGCTGAGCCACCCTTGGGGAAAGGGAGTGAATTTTCCTTGTACACAGTCAGAATTTCCCTTGTTGCAAGTTATGTTCATTGTCCCTTGCACTGTGCCACTCTGAAAAGAGCCTGGATCAACTGGATTAACCTTTGCTAAAATCCCCCTGTAGGTGGTTGATGACATTAGTTAGTGCATCCCCCTTTAGCCTTTTCTCCTTTAGGCTGAGTAAACCCAGCTCCTGCAGCCTCTCTTCCTGTACCATTGCTCCAATTTCCCAACCATCTTATTGGCCTTCCACATCTCTCATCTGGGGAGCCCAAACCATTACACATTGCTATTTCTGTTCTCCAGTCCACCAATGAGGCATTCATGGAGTAGTTCCCTGTTTGTATTATCACTTCCTGCCATACTTGCCATCATCTCCTGCTCTTTGATATTGCTATTCCCTCTTGGATTTTTTTTACTTCTGCTCTTTACTTGGTCCTTACTGATATTGTGGACAGCCCTTGGTGGTCTCCGTGTTGAACAATGTCCACGGCAGGCAGGGACTGAACAAGCTGCACCATTTGAAATCAGCACATTAATAGGCGTCACTTTTCCTTCCCTTTCTCTCACTGCCACCAGTTACACACAGACAGAAACTCGTGTTGCTCGAGTGGAGAACCTTTCCTCGGAGCACAAAATCTCGCCACAAGAGGCTAAATGAGTCGTACATTAAATGTCGTATAGGAAGACACTTGCCTCCAAGAGGAACCTCGAAGCAACATCCAACTCCAACTGCACAAGCCGCCACCAGGAGGTCGAACTGCCTACGCACATTCTGGAACAGAGAGTGCAGCCAGAGAAGGGCATGCTGGGGTTAGAGGGAGCAAAGCCAGGGGGTTAGGATCCAGAACAATGAAACAAAGCAACAGCCAGCAGCAGATTCAGCCACTGCTATTACAAATAGCAGGCTCTACACATTTAGTGCGGTCTTTAGTACTGTCAGCTGGTCTTCAGCAGTGACATCTGGTCCTTCCGACAGGACAGCAGAAAGGATCTACTTAAGTAGAACAGCATCTCCCACTGTTGTATTACACAGCCAGTTTCTGCTAAGAGTCTGTATGTAAAGCAGTTTCTACATGTAGCTATATATGTAGTGAATGGATTTTTTTACACAACTAGTCAATACAGTGATCAGCCTGCAGAGGCTGTTCTGTGGCAGCGAAAGCCCAGAGACAGAGTCAGTGTCTATAATTAGCAATGCTGTATAAATTTGGCTTAAAGACAAACAGATCTTCGCCTGCAGCTACTTTTTTATGCAGACAATGATGACAGTGCATAAGTATCAGCATCACGAGATTGAAAACTCGTTAAATGCATACTCCTAACCATCCTCTGTGTAAGTGGTAGGTAACATTGGTGGTCTTATTTGCCTGTGTATCTGGCTTCCCACTACCATTTTCTTTGGCTTATATTTTACTGCTTTATAGGGCAGGGTGAACTTCAATCCATAAGTGTCCTTTTAATTTTGTGGCCTACCAATACTATCCTATGTGTCTTAAGAGTTCAACCTGTAGAAGACCTATATGCAGAGACATGTGCCTTACCTCATACACACCACAGAAGATTGACATGAACTTGCTGAGTACTGCAGCACAGATACTGGCAATATGCACAAAAGGACCCTGGAAGACAGGAAGAAGAAGAAATCAGAGAGTGTTACCATCTGGTTAATGGCAACCACTTAGCCATTGCAGATCTCAAATTTCCCTTCGGCCATCTCAGCCAGTCCTCCAATCATTGGTATTTATCCCTCTTAAATACTACCTGACTTAATTTCTTTGATGTTTTCTATATCATGCCTGTCAAAGTAGAAGGAAAATGTCCACCATAAGTACTGCTGGAAAGAGCAGAGCTTTGGAGAAAAATGGTAGCAAAACATGTATAGAATCTTCTTCCACAGACAACTTGTAGAATCTCAGAATCATAGACTGGTTTGGGTTGAATGGACCTTAAAGCTCCTCCAGTTCCATGCCCCCACCACGGGCAGGGACACCTTTCACTAGAAGAGGTTGCTCCAAGCCCATTCCAATCTGGGCTTGAACCCTGCCAGAGATGAGGCAGCCACAACTTCTCTGGGCAACCTGTTCTAGTGCCTAACAACTCAGTATGATATCCAATCTAAATCTTCATTCAGTTTAGAGACATTCTCCCTTGTTCTATTACTACATGCCCTTGCAAAATGTCCCTCTCCATCTTTCTTGTAAACACTTTTGGTATTGGAAGGCTGCAATAAGGTCTCTGTGGAGCCTTCTCTTCTCCAGGCTGAACTCCAGTTCTCTCAGCCTGTTTCTATAGGAGAGGTTCTCCAGCCCTTTGATCATCTTTGTGGCCTCCTCTGGACTTGCTTCAACAGGTCCACATCCCTCTTGTGTAAGGGGCCCCAAAACTGAATGCAGTATTCCAGGTGGGGTCTCATGAGAGAGGTGATACAGCCCAGGATACAGTTGGCTTTCCTCTCACCTTCCATATTCTGGTCACTACTGCACAAGAAACCAGCAATATTTACCTCTTTCCCCACAGGCATGCCACTTCCAAGCCCAGCTGTGAGGCCCACAACTTTGGCCACAAAAGCTTTGAGAGTGAGATATTCCTTGAGGACCACTCCCCTCATAATGGTCTTTAGTTCTGGTATCCCAGACCCTGAAAACAACAGGAGAGCAGGGGATGAACAAAATTCCCATACAAATGGAACAAGACAAATGAGACAGACAGAAACAGATCTTGCCATGCCTTCTGCCCTCACCAACAGCCTGCGGAGAGACGAGGTGGCAGAAAATGGCCGCAAACAGAATAAGAACAAGTGGGTATGCGACCCACACCAGATACTGCATAGGAACATTCGGGTGCAGCCCTCTGTACATCCACTTGTAGGCTGTGGGCACACAAAGAAAGAAGTTGTCAGTAACCACAGGTGCTCCAACCAGGTTGGTAGACATCACAGAATCACACACTTGCTAAACCTGCCCATACTAAATCTCCCTGGGAAATGATATCCTAAAGCCTGCATTTTCTAAGACAATCATTGACACGTTTTGAGTAAGAGTGCCCAAATAAAGCAGGTATTCTGCAGGAATGGATAGAAGTGGCTCTCTGTTCTGAAACACTACTAATACCTGTACACAAATGTGGCATAGGAAGAGGTTATACGCAGTTGTAAGGATGAATCACTGTACAGGGTCTTTTCATTTGGCAGCCTGTAGGCCTTATGTGGGTCCTGAAGGATAATAAAGTGGTCCACCAATAGCTAGAGCCTTCTCCTCCATCTCAGTGACATGAAAAAAATCACTCCTTCATAAAAACTAGCTTAAAAGCTCTAATTCTGATTTGCCTTTTAGAGCAGCTACGGGGCACAAAGAGAGCTGCGCCAAGTGTTAAAACAGCAGTGGTTCCATTGCTCAGCCAGGAACAACAGCACAAGCTGCCGACAATCCAAACTGAACTGATGTTCCTATGTGGTTCATCTCCTTTACCTGAGCTGGCTCCCCAGACAGCAGGAGGCTGAGATTTGGCAGAGGGAAAGAAATACCCAAAGCACTCAGCTGCAAGGAGTATAAAGGACAGGGTCTCTCTGGGACTCTTAGGGTAAGCCAGATGCCTGGTAGATGTGGAAGCTCTAGAGGGAGGAACACTGGGCTGAAGGAATATTGGGAGCTTTGAGAAACTGCAGTGTCCTGTGGACACCAGCAGCCAAGAACACTGAGAGGAAAGGGTTGGAGTGTGTGTGTAGGTCAGGACTGGGACACTGAGGGTAAGGACAAAGAAACAGTGCAGTTACCAGGATGTGGGCTGTGTGATGTGTGCATGTGTGCATTGAGAAGGGGGAAAAGGAGGCTGAAAGATCTTGTAACTGTTATTGCTCCAGATAGCGATTAGGAGATCTCTGTGGAAAAAGCCAAAGGAGGGAGCACCACATGGCCAGGTAGCAGGAAACTGCAGGGCACTGTATAAATAAATATTGCAAAGAACAATAATGAGGTTAAAAGCAGAAACAGTGTCGGGAGGGCACCTAAGAACCCTTTCCCCTCCCCATTCCTCATGTGCTCAGTACCCCTGGGGAGGATGTGGACTAGTATAATAGGAAGGACAGCAGTCCCTGTGCCACTACATATTGAAGGGAGCAGGAGGGAAAGGGAATAAAAATAGTGGTTTGTCCTTGACTCCTCATACACATATCCTTTGTTTCTGTCTGCTTTCTTCCAAATTTGCTCCTGCCATCTCTTTAAAGAACCTCTCCCTTGTTAACCTTTTCTCTCCTATGTTGCAAGTACTTCAAGGGGGACTTGCACCATAGGCAGCAAGGGGTGAGGATGGGAACACTGATGTTAAAGGAGGATGACGATGTCACTGGGCTTTGTAAAACAGTTGTCTTGTTTACAGTGCTTTTGCAACACCTGAATGGCACCCACCCTGTAGGCTCTTCGCACTGGCATAATCCATTCCCCAGCTCACCAACGCCATGACCAGACCCAACAGAATCAAGAAAATCCAGTCCTCTCCAAGCTTCCTGGTAACGTATTTCTGGATGCGTCTAGCACAGTCTGTGGAGGGAAGAGTGAATGAGAAACACTGAGGGAACACAGATGAAGCATGTGTCTGTCTCTCCTCTCCTATGCTGAGAACTGACTACAATAAGGATTTATGTGGAAGCATCATGGGCTTTGTGTGGAAGAACTGGTACCCATCCTTCTCTTACACAGTCCTGCAAAATCCTATGCAGTTAAAAACCCTCAAAACCACAGGAGGGAGTGAGGTGTGTGTGGGGGGAGGACAGACATGACACGACACAGAGCAGAATTCAACATCTTTCCAAACAGATCTTGGCTTTTCCTGGGATGAAAGCTGACATGAAAAAGTCTTGTTAATACTGTGAATCCTCTTCCTTCCCTCCTTCTTCCCAGTCACAATTTTCTTGTCTTTTTGCCTTGCTTAAATTCCATCTCTCTGGCTGTCCTACCCAGTATCTGGACACAGGGTAATGAAAGATGAATTGTCCCTACCTTGACATTTGGAATAGTGCTCTTCTTTGATCTGCACTTGACTATCACGTTTCAGGGGTCTTTCATTGTTCTTTTGGGCCTGCTTCTTATTCGGTAGTTTTGCTGCTTCCTTGTTTGCAAAGTCGGTTACCTGGTCTGTGTACTGGCCATAAAGCTAGAAGAGCAGAAAGCAAGAGAGGTCAAAAGGACAAGGTAAGGCAAAAGCTCCTTCAGAAATCACATTAAAGATGAAAAGGCCAATCGACTGCATCTCCTTTTTGGGGGTCCAAGATAGGATCAGACTATTAGTTGTTTTCTAACATCCTGAGAAAGAGCTGGCTGAGGTATAAACAGATGGAGCAAGGAGGTAAAACAGAAGGTCAAAGAGTTCACATGAGGCTGCCATCCTCAGGGCTGTCCCATGGATTTCAGCAGCACTGTGAAACATCTCTGAAGGCTTTGAGAGGTATTACACTCTCAAACAGGCTGCATGAATGTCCTGCATCTGTTCCTCCTGCTGCCAAGGAATGTTTAACAGGGCACACAGCCACTGTGAAGGAAAAGAAGCAGCATCAGCTCAGAAATATCACAGGGTACTGCACAGCTCTTCCCATTATTTACCTAAATCATCATGCTAACTCCTCACATATATCCAGCTCCTCTGAATTTCCTAGCTACTTAATCTAGTCTTTGTCTTCAGCTAGTAATCTTGAAATGCACTTGGTTATATGCAATTCAAAACTAGCTACATGCGCTTTCCAGTGACATTTCATATATGGATCTGTAGTAAACTTGGCAGTTGCACTGTCTCGTCAACAAGATCTGAAGGGTGCTTCAAGTATCCTGACTGTACCCCGGTGGAGAGCAGCTATCCTACCTCACTCCTTTAGAGTATAGGTGGGGAAGGTGTGCATTTCAGAAGCACAGAATAAACCCCTCCTCCTCACATGTCCTTCAGTGAATAAGGTTTGGCTTTACCTGAGGATAGGCTACCACCTGATGACAGATACAGGAGAGATATAAAGCTCTGCCATGCACTTAGGAGACATATCTATTTGACAGCTTTGTGCCTCCTCCTTTCAAAGTGACACAGGAGATGTTGCTCCTCTTTCCTTGAGATCAAATAAGTTCAGAGACTCGGTGAAGGATCTACACTGGAAGGCATGTCTGGAAGTTTCTACTCCAAGACTCTGCCCACAGCATGCAAACTCCAAAGCCAGATCAGGTTACTCAAAACCTTGCCCAGACAACTCCTGAACATTTCCAAGGGTGGAAATTCTCCAGCTTCTCTGAGCACCTGCTTCAGTGCTCTATCAGTTCTTCCTTACACATAACAGATATGACTGAAGAAATAAGTACTTTATTTATTTGCATATATTCTTCAAGAGACACTTGAACCATGTGCTCCTCTCAAAAACCCTACTGTGTGTTCTGTGAAAACAAAACCATCTAGGCTTCATTAAATCATCCTATTCTTAAGGTGGCTTACCTGCTGACTCTTAAACAAAGAGCTCCTACCTGAATGCATTCTTCCATTCATCACTGACAAATTTAATGCAATTATTAACCATATGATTATCAGCATACTCTAGGCAAATTACGCAATATGCATACTCTGCAGTGAGGAATGACCATGCTATCACTCTCGTAATACAGGCAGGACAGTGAAACATCAGGCTGAAGAACTCTGTATACAGTGTAAGCTGTCAAATATAGAATCCAGTCCTAAATAGTAGACTGCTCCTTCTTTCTCTCACTGTGCCTATTTCAGGCAAAAAAAAAGTCAAGTAATAGCAGATTTTAGACAAATGCATCTTCACATCACCTCAGGTAATGTTTCATTGCCTTTACATGGTCATCAGATGCATCTTAATCCAAACTATGAACTCAAACCTGTGCCAGGTATGATGTTCAAATTACTCTTCCATCTGCTCAGATGGAACAGCATGACAGTATAACAGCATGAAGGGTAAAAGTCCTCATACAGTATCCTTATTCACTGTTTCTATCTGGCTGGGAAATGATGCGCTCAGGATGCAGGAAAAAAGGAGTTAGTTGTTTTGTTGGGCACAGAAATGAAGGTTCTGTCCTGGAGAACGAGTTAGTCTCAACATAACATGCTTCATATGCATGCTTTTGATTCCCCAAGACTCTGGCAGTATTTTAAATGGTAGGTGATTGTGGGACAGAAAGAATCCAGAAACCGGAGGATGACCTTAAAGCAAAATGAGGTTAGAGAAGAAATATCTACTCCATTAGAAGGTATGTACACCTAAAAATATAACACAGTAGGACTTAGACTGTTCCTTCTTCAGATGCTCCTTCTCTAACACAAGGAACAGAGTGTTTCTGAGCACCTTCAAAACTGAAGAGAACTGTAAAAGGTATCAATTACCACCTCAAAGGCTGTGGCAGAAAAGGTACCACCAAGCCTAGCTCGATTTAATGCTGAGTGAGACCTTGGTGCCAAACCAGCAGAAGGTATAAATACCACTAAAGACAGGATGGGGGGGGAATAAACAGAAACCATTCAAGGACAAAGTGCAACCAGGGTGAAGCTCCCATTCAGAGAGGAGGCATTTCTTAGTGTTTAAGCAGGGTTTGAGAAAAAAAATAACAAAGATGGGACAGTTTCATTGAGTAACAGGGGGAAAGCTGCACAGGATCCCCATGGAAAAACACGTGTACAGCACTGCAACCTTAGCACTTCCCTGGGAGCTGTTTTCTGAGTGCTCAGCACCTACATAAAACTGCCCTTCTTTCACAGTCCAAAGCCTAAGCGACTCCCCATGCCATTCAAACTCAACAATGTGCTCTCCACAACATGCTCCACTCCTGAAATCCCTTCTCACAGTACTGCCAGTGCATGTTTTCAACCTACTGCTTCTTGTCACTGAGGCAGCCTTGGGCTCTACTGCTCATCGCTCGCACTCCCTCCTTGTAGCCATCCTGCTGCTCCTGAAATTACCTTCCCAGATTTTTTTTCCTATGGATCACAAAACCATAGCCATATTTGGTCTTAAAGGTGAAACCTCCCCAAACTCACTTCGTAAGTCAGCTTTTTAAATGCCAGGTAGAAGTCTAGGCTCAACTTCTCAGATGGAGCCAATGAGATACCTATGAGGGGCAGCAGGAAGCAACAAAACAATACTTCTTCCTGAAGGACAGAAGGCAAAGGGGAGATCTGACTTGGGCCAAAGACCTCCAGAGGCCTCTCCCACCTACATCTTTCTATGAGCCTGTTATTTGATATTACTACATTGCCTAATTCGTTGTAATAACACCTCCCTCCCACTACACCCATCTGTCTGTTGCTGGATGAGCTCTCTGCCATGAACACCCTTTCTAAAGTCACGAATAACACAGCTTCTGAATACTTCATCAGCTGCAGCTGCTTTCTTATGCAGAAAGAACACAACACAAAATCCTACAGTGTATGATAATGTATATTTTTGTCAGTGTCATATATCTGTCATGCATCTGCTATCTTTTATCTTCATTGTAAAAACTTATATTCTTATACATTAGTATTACATATTACTATTATTATACTATTATTACTATTTTATTATCTATTAATCAATATGGTTTTTGACCATCAGTTCTCTGAAGTTCCCAGGCCAAAGACCAAGATTTCACTGTTCTGGGGCTTGTGTAAACTCTATCAAATCACAGAGCCAGTCTGAAATAGCTTCTAACCTACCT
>JAOEHX010054518.1:16615-42418 GCA_025448015.1 Bolborhynchus lineola
TAGACATACATGCACATGTGTACATGACTGTTGATATAAAAGTATTTCTAGGGCATATTTTTCATATAGTATATTTAATTTTCATATAGTAAATTCTTTTTCATATAGTAAATTTTCATACAGTAAATCTACAAATAGAGCTGTCTGACTTTCAGACTGCAAATTGTGTTTATAAACGCCTGAAGATATGCATGGGAATATGCATTTGATGACATACCCATTTGTGCATGAGGTTGTCTATCTACACACACTGACCAGCACACCTCTGAAGATAGAACAAAAAAGGTAGAAAGATCACAGAGGTGGGTTGCATTGCCTCACTATGCCATCTGTGCCTGTTGCAATGCGGCACATGTAATTTCCATTGGGATGTTTATCTATTGGAAGAGGTTTTCTTGGTGGGAAATGTGGCTTTTTTCCTATCGCTATAGCACAAAAGTCTTCAGGAGATGATTAATGGATTCCCTCCCTCATCTCCTGATTGTTCACCTAAGTACTCATGTAAAGGGCTTTCTATTGATGTAAGGAGAAACATCCACCCTATATAAATATCACATTCATATGTTCTCTCTCACCATTTGACTGGATCCTTCATTGCCCTAAAGCCCCCTTAGATAAGCTTAGCCTAAGCAGAGTGGTAGGAAATAAGACACCAGAACTCTGCTGCAAGACCTTCCCTTTGCAAGAGGCTGCTCCAGAAGAGGAGGTAGAGGAGATAGAGAGGATAATGGAACAAGAAGCCATAAGCAGAGCACGTTTTCTGAACCACTGCCTGTATGAGCTAGAGTAAGAGTCAGGTCAAGTTTAAAGGTTAGAAAATCCTCACTTAACAGCTCTCCTAAGAATTACCAAAACTATCAAAATACATTTATGGGTCTGTGACCATTAAGCGCTTTTTGGTCAGAGAAAAGTGAGAACACAGCTCTGCATCACATTGTCTATACACCTGTGCAGATAGATACCCATCTATATACATCACTGTTCTGTTTGGTTTTATTCACTCCGCTACTGTACTTAATATCGCTCTCCACGCAGCTCAATGCAGCTGTGATTTCTCTTTGCTGTTACAAATACATGAACAGACTGCATGATTTTCCCAATCCCAGCTTCTCCACTCTAACTGTTTGTGTCCATGGCAGGTGAAAATGACCCCTGATTCAAAATGCTGATAGCACTCATCGATGTAGTTACAACCATGAAAGTTAAAGCCTGACCTGGGAGTCAGCAAGAGAAGGGGAGAGGTGGTAGGACTGGGAACGGACAGGGTGCTCTCCCAGCACCGTCGTGGGACCCCCAAGAGCCTATGTTATCCCTGGAAGACCTGTGCTGCCACAAACATCCCAGTTGTCCAGCCCTACCTGTGGATAGCTGAGGGAGTTGTCCAGGCAGTGCAGGTCGTCCCCTGTCCCCCTGGCCTCATGTCCTGCCTCCACAGGTATCCCGTAACGGGTGCATTTCTCAAAGCAGACATAGTTGTATTGCGGAGTGCCCCCCCACAAAGCTGACTTCGATCTGGGCTCCTGCGTCATGGTCTCTGGTCGTTGCTCTGAGCCTTACCTAGAACCACCTCATGTTCTGGCCAACTGCATGGCCTCCACACTTAATTCTGTTCCCTCTCTTCTTTCTTTCCCTCCTCAGACCACTCTGATTTGTCCTCTTGCTGCACTCACTTTCTCTCTGCCCCTCCTCCTCCTTGTGCTTCTCTCACTTTCTCCCCTTCCTACCCAAAGGCAGTGATTGCAGGGTTCAACTATATTTATAGCAACCTTCTTCTGCCACATGATCTCAGCAAAAGGCACTAACTCTGCTGGGATTGAATATCAGGTGTGAGCAAGAGGGGAACTCCTGAAGGAGAGGGAAGAGGGGAGAATGGAGAGGGAGTGGAAAGAAGGTGATAAGACAGAGCTAGAAGTACAGCAGACAGGAGGAGGCAGAAATGATTATTCAGGAGATCTCTTCACTCACACTCCCCTATTCTGAGCAGGCCATATTTGCAATGAGGACAAAATTCACTGGGCTTCCTCATTCTCTCCCCAGATATCAGCTATCCAAAAGACTAAGTGACAATCACAAACATGCCAGCAACTATGCTGAGATAGAACAAGATGGGTGCACACTCAACGTCTCAATTTTTTTAAGTCCACAATCCACAAGAGGAGCAGCAAACCCTACTGGAGAAGTCAGGCATCCCTGTAAACTGCTGGACATTACGGCTTAAAACTCAGCCTTTCCATGTGCCCTAATGGGGAACACTTTACACAAGTGGAGAATGTTATCAAACTGCTCTGTGCATATTCAGTCATGGGTATATAGAGAAGTTCATTCTTCTTGATGCTCACTTTTCCATAGGCTACAGCATTCAACAGCTTCTCCTCTCCACTATGGCACGTGTTTCTTGGCCAGGCAAAAAAAGCAATGAGCTCAGCCAGCACCAGTGACCTACCAACCAGTGATAGGAATGAGAAGCATGTTCCAAAAACATCATCTAGGGTCTAGGAATAGCTCCCAGTACTGTCAGTGTGTTACCTGTAACTATACACCTTCTGATGGCTATTAATCTACAGTGAGCTTTGAGTTCAAGATGCTAGAAACTGTGTACCAGAAGCCCCTGCACGCCTCAGAATCACTGAAGTGCTGCTATTAACTCCTTCTTCCTCCTCTTGTACACTATCACCTCTCTAGAATAATGGTTTCCAAGCTTCTCACACTGCAGGATAAGAGATTTGGAGGCAGCATGGGGGAGAGAGAGGCAAAACACCCTTCTTTTGTGTCCAGAACAGTAGCCTCACTATTTCATTTTGCAGATCCCTGTAAAACATTTCTCCTGGAGGTTCATTTTGCTTTTTCTCAGTATGCATGGTCCTTCAGAAGGGGGTACAAAGAAAGGCTCCGACAGGAATACACACTTGGTTTCTTCCATAAACCACCTCCCTATCTCCTGCAAGGTTTCTGCTAACAATATCCATATGGATATCCATTACCAATATTATCTATATGAATATTGCTACTCTGTCCAACCCACGCGTGGTGGCAGGCCAGGCAAGCTCTGAGTATTTACAAAAGCAGTATCAGTGCTGCCTCAAAATCTGTTTCATTCTCACCAGCACTCACTTTGCTGTCAATAAGCAATGTTTCCTAAAGGAAGACTGTGGCACATCAGTAGGACAAAACTTGTCATGAACCACCTTAAAGAAGTTTCCAAGTGACTGTGTCTAGGAAATCAGAGAACAGCATTATGGTACCCTCTTAGGATTCCCTCACAAAGGCATTAACTGCTCCTAATTTACTGAGATGCTTTGGGAAGACCAGTGTCATTATGGCTCACATAAAAAATCATGCATAGCATACATAATACAGTGCAGAAAATACACAAAATTACATAGAATATAAGCGTAAATCATATACAGAAAACCTAAAAACCAACCACAGTAAGCCCCAGCAAACATCAAAGCTGTAATACAGAACCACATCTTCAGTTACTATTATGTTTACTGCAGAGAACACTCAAGATCACAGCTACTGGGGAAAACTAATGGTAACCTTTAGTCAAAGGTGCACTCTTCTAGCTCTTGTTTTCCAGAGGCACAAGAATAGCATGTCAGAAACTGCTTCTGTTTAAAAAGAACCCCCTACTGCCAGCTAATCAAACTCGACTGTTTTGTATGATACTGGAGTGGAATTTCCATGGAAAACAATGAGAAGATGACCCTGAAAGCTTGGGTTTTTTAAGAACTGTCCCCTCTCAGCCTCCAAACTGGCCCTATCCTCACTCATCTCATCAATAAAAGCATGAAAGGACCCAAGGCCAATGTTTGCCACATGGCTCTAGCTGCTACTCAAAACAAGCAGCCTTTACTATCCTCATGCGGGAAGATAACCCACAAAACCTCTGCACCCTCAGCTGTACTTTCCATAATATAATACACCTCATCCAGTGCACCAAATGGCAGACTGATAACTATAGAGGTGAAACAGCGGCACATGCGTACACTCTAAGGACCTAGCTTGAAGGACATCTGCAGCTAAGGACCATGGCAGAGAGCACTTCTCATCAAACAATCTCTCTACCTCTGATCTCTCTACCCAGACACTTCTACCAAGGAGAAGACTGAGAAATGAAATTCACCATTCTAGTGCATGACAAAAGAGATGACATCTGTAGAGATACTGGACAAATGAGACATAAGCAAACATAAACCTTTTGTTGGTAACGTTTGGGTCTTGCTTACATTTCAGACTTTCCCTATTTTCAGAGCAAATGCTATGAACTACTTATATGAACTTCATCATTGCCAAATACTAGCTGCTGAGTGTACTAATTCATCCTCTCCATTTGTCTCAGCTGAGAAAAGTAATATCAATATAAAAGTTGTAGCACAGATATGTTATCACTACCATTTTAATATACCTGATTTACTATCGAAGTTACACTAGTAAATCATGTACAGTTTTGACTGAGCTTCCTGGGTTTTCCTCTCATTCCCACATGCAAATGCAGATACCCACACAAAGCCACCTAACCCTCCTACACAAGGGACCTTGCCTGCTTCCCATAAAACAAACCCTGGTAGTAATATGAGAAGGTGAATAGAGGGAAGATAGTAGCTCTCTTGGCACCTGAATAATAAATCCGTCACAAACGAGGGCAAACCAATTCCCTTGTGATGATAACCTTTCCTGTTATCACTGGCTGCTGACACAGGGATGATGATAGTGAGAGTCAGCATGGCATTCATTGGATTCCCTCCCTCTTTTATCAGCCCCCTACGTTGACCTGTAGGAAAGTGTTGGGGGAAGGGAAGAACAAGCAAGTGCATCCAGCCTGAATTATTGGGTCATTTTGGCATGAAGGCTACAGAAAGTCTTTTCTCTGTGGAACTCTTTAAACAAGAGCTTCTGTATACTTAATCAGCAAGAGCCTATTTTACTGTTACAAGGGGAAAAGGGTGCCATGAGGGTGCAATAATTGCCAGATGTCACAGAGACAGGTATTTCAAGCCCAGATCACCCAGCAGAAGGAAGTGCAGAAGGTGCCCCACAAATGGCATTGTGTCCCAGGGCTGACATATAATGTCTATGCCATCTAAATATATTATACCTGGAACAGGAATCCAGAGAGTGCTGGAAAATTAACATTAGAAGCTACTGACCGAAGTCAGGAGTGGTGGAAGGACCTCCTTGTTGCTTCCCCAGGAATATCGACTCCAAGCACACTGTGCTCACTAAGAAGTACTGGTTTCAACTAAGTTGTGGCATGGTTTAGTACGGTATCTAGTCATAATATTTTGTGGACTTCCTAGCTGACTATTCCACAGTCACCAATTGCATCTACTCCACAGCCAGTGACAAGCCTATATGGAAGTCATAGCAGTTTTTTGCTACAGTTGTTTCTGGCCCTAGCCTGCTCTTTGGTCTCAATCAACATCCGAGTTTTGCAATCTAGGTTCAGAGAGCAGTGGCACAGATCCAACACTATATCATTCCTATTTAGGTCTGAAATGTCAACCTAGTTGGATGCCGAGTTCATTAGTTTGATCCAGATTCTCATTAGCATATAGTACTCCTCCATCACTAGTATGCTTTATCTTATCTGTAAGCATATTTTTTATGCTGCTATTACAATTTCCCATTGATTGTCTACCACAAAGATTTTTATATGCCTGGTGTATCTTCTGTTATGACAAGAGACTAGTCCTATATGTTATTTTTCATAACTGTAGCATTTGCATACAGGCAGAGATACCACTCCTTTGGTTCCTGGTTTGGTATTCTATTTAAATTGAACCATTTTTGCTTCCTGTTTTTGACTTTGATCTGCCCTGCATTTGAAAATACAGGATTTCTGTAACTTCACTATCCTTCCTAGAAATGAAGAAAAAATGCTTTTTTATCTGCTTTCATACGCTATAAAGAAAATATACTTTTTATATATGCAGAAAATTGCGCCTGTTATTTTCTCCTAAATCTTCAATCTGACTGTGTACTGATAACCTCCTTAATGTTTACCATCAGAAGCCTGGTTCCTGCACAAAGTCACTCTTTATAACAGGTGTGCTGGAGTGTCCTCAGGTGTTTTGTTAATACATTACACTAACATTATATATGTACCCACTATAAGGTTCTCAGGTTCTGTAAGGCACTGGAAATTAGATGGCTGAGTGGAATATAAACCAAACAAGACTAGAAGAAACAGCACATGAAGAAACAATAATTAAGCGATATTTGGATAATCTCTTACTACCAGCTGAACACATGAATTCCCTCCCTTCCTTTCCTCGGACTGTCACTTTTGAATGAAAAGGTCAATTGAGTACTTGTCCAACCCCTGGGATTCTGCTTCCTAAGACGTTGCTGAGATGAAGTGGGGCAGATCTCAGGAGGCTTGACCCAGGAGGACACTTTGGGCAGTTGTTAGCGCTGCATCACAAGTTTAAGCTGCTGTAAATCATGTTTCAGGGGTGGTGTTTCTTTAATATGGTTATGCCTATGCATAGCCTATGTAGAATTTGATCAGTTTCACACCATGATGGAACAATAAAAGTAATGAATAAGCATGACAAGGGGTAGCTCAGGTCTAGAACTGAATGGAAATTGAAAAGTACTATACAGAAGGACTACTTCTTGCTTTCTATGCTTTTCAGAATATTTATATAGTGATCTATATAGATATATATCTAGTATTCACTACAGTGAAGGACTGCTAGTCAGACTGGAATAGCGCTTACTACCCAAGCCCTACACAGAAGAGGCTGCCTGTCACATTCTGCACCCACTTAATCAGAAGCCAGTAACGTCTCAGACCTTAAATTTCTTAGTCTCCCTTATTCTTCATCTCCAAACAGGGTCAAGTCTGGTCTTTAATGTTTTGGTATGAGGGCAGTTAAAAAGAGAAAAACAAAAACCACAAAGGAACTCTTTTGGGGTCATGGGATAAAAGCAGCCCAGCTGCTTCTGAAAGGTACAGGAGAAGGTGGGTTAAAGAACAGAACACATGATAGTTCAAGAGTTTTCAGTGTTGGCCTGAACCTTCACAGCTGCCTCAAAACTGTGAGCAGCATACAGAAAGGACACTCGCATTCTCTTCCTTGCACCAGCTCTGTCTGCCCTTAGCACTGTGAAGGTAAACTGATGGGAAAACATTCATGTCTTTACCTGGTTAACTGCTCTGAATGAGTTCACCATAGGTCACTGTAGCAGCATTTCAGTAAGAAGTTGTTACATGTGGCGGTCAATAGATGATCTCAGCTACAATGCACACATTCACATAAAGCATTAAAACACATGCTTAGGCAAGAGGAGAACTTAGCCCTTCCTTACCTTCCCAACAGAAAGATTTCCATCTCCCTATGGAACGAAGTTCCTACACCACACTGGCTGTTTCATCCTGTCACCACGATGCTGCCCAGCTGCGCTGTGTTTAGTCTTGCATTTGCCTTTACCATTCCTGGGAATCTTAAGTGAACCTGCAGCTCTTCTGCCCTATGGGGCTGGAGCATTATAGATCTCCAATTAGTGGAAATGAGATTTCCAACATGCCCTATTCCTATCTGGACCTGGGAGCAAAAGCAGTATATGCTCAGTGCCTTATTCTCTACTGCTGATAATAAACTTGATGTCAAGCAGTTTAATATCAAACACCTCTCTGACCTGGAAAAGGGCTCACAGTTTGTTGGCAAATTATTCAGAGGAGAAAAAAAAAGGCTGACTGTATAAGGACCTTAACAGGACAACTGAGCAGTAAAATGACAGATGAAACAGTCACAATAAATGTAAAGTGATGACTGTGAGGAGGAACAGATGTTCTAGCTTTGCACACACAAGAATCGTCCAACTGTTACTATTTAAGCTTTTTCTATTCAAGAATAAGGTCTTGGGGATAAGCAAAATGGTCACGGTAATGACTCCCTCAGGATTCTTCTAGAACTATGGGTTTAAAATGAGGAAAATAAGTCCAAACTAAATACAACATGCATCTTGAGTGATATTTGCATTTCTGCTTCCCCTAATCTCAAAAAGAATATAGTAGAACTGGAAGAGTTTCAGAGGATATATGAATATGTAATATATAATATATGAATCTCAGAGGATATCATGGAATAGCTTCTGCATGAGGAACAGCTAAGAAGACTTGAACCTCCCAGGCTGGAAAGGCCAACAAGGGCTAGACATGCATAAAGTCATGAGTGATATAGAGAAAGAGAACTGAGAAGGTTCCATTTGCTGTATCTTGGGACGCCGCAGTGGGTTGGTCAGATAATACACATCTTGTTCTCACAAAATAACAGAATAGTTTGGGTTGGAAAGGACATTAAGATCATCCAGTTCCAACCACCTGCCATGGGCGGGGATGCCTCACGCTGGACCATGTTGCCCAAGGCCCTGTCCAAACTGAGCTTCAATACTGCCAGGAATGGGGCATTTACCATTTCTTCGGGCAACCTGATCTCCAAGGATGCAAATTCTGCAACCTCTCCAGGCAACCTGTGCATTGTTCAATCTCAGCAAAACCTCTTTTTCCTCATTGTCATACTGTACTTCAATTTGTGTCCATTCCATCTTGTCCTGTCACTCGGCAACACTGAGAAAAGTCTGGGTCCATTGTCTTCAGTGTCCCATCAGATAACAAAATCCCCCTGAGCCTTCTCTTCTCCAGGCTAAAGAGTCCCAGGTCTCAGTCTTTCCTCATATGAGAGATGCTCCAGTCTCTTCATCATCTTTGTGGCCCTTCGCTGAACTCCCTCCAGTAGCCCCATGTCTTTTGAAGAGGGGCGCTCAGAACTGGACACAGGACTCCAAATGTGGCCTCACCACAGCTAAATGGATGGGAAGGATCACCTCCTACAACCTACTGGCATCACTTTTCCTTACACAGTTGAGGATATCATTAGCCTTCTTTGCAGCAAGGGCACACTGATGGCTCATGTTCAACTTGGTGTCCCCCCAGGTCCCCTTGACCCTTTTCTGCCAAGCTGCTTTCCAGCCAGTCAGTCCCCAGCATGTACTGTATTGGATTCTTCCCCCTCAGGTGTAGGACTCTATATTTCCCTTTGCTGAACTTCATAAGCTTCTTCTCTGCCCTTTCCTCCATCCTGTCAACGTCCCTCTGAATGGCAGTGCAACTCTCTGGTGTATCAACAACTCACCCTGGTTTCGTATTATCTGCAAATTTACTCAGTTCCATCATCTAGATAATTAACAAAGAGGTTTTGGTACTGGATTCAGTATTTGCCTTGGCATGCAAACAGCCAGCAATTAGATCTGGTTCCCCAAGTAGTTCTAAGTCACTTAATAGTAAATTAAAACACTTGAAATAAGCAGGTTCTGACAAGGTAGTCTCCAGCCTATGTCTGTCCTTCTGTGTCAACAAGGTGAGTTAACAGTCATCACTGTACCATGCAGATATGTGAAAGCTGTTCTATAAATACTAACAGCAGCAACTTTCTGGTACTTCGCTAAAGCAAACTTGAACAGAATAACTTATCTTTATGAAGTGTTTAATGCCAGTTTTGCTGCAGCATGCCCAGGTTCTTTGCTGTGATTTCATGGAGATTCACAACAGTAGCCAGCAATACAAATCCTTGAGGATCTGTATTTGCTGTACACTTCTGTATTGAGGCATTATTTCTCATGCACTGTACTTTGTATGCCACCTGCTGTACAGCCTGGGCAATAAATCTCTGTATTCCAGTTGCCCCTCTACTGCTGTAGACAATTTTACTAGCAACAGGTCTAACTTTCTGAAGTACCAGGAATGCTGGTGCACAGCCTTTCCACCCCGGCCCCAACTCTCCGCCTCTCAACTTGTCTGAAGTAATTTAATCTGATATACTGCCAAATTAGCACACAAGAATCAGCTGTCGAAACAATTATGAACTTTCTTTGTCTATGTAAAAAAGCTTATAGCTTGCAGCTACCCTGCTAGGTTTCAAACAAATGTGGGATTCCCCCTTATGCTATCGACACACAAGCAGGTAATTCTACTTCTTGCAGCACAGGATCGATGGCAAGGGTTAGACTGATCAGCATGCAGCCAGCCCTTGGCATTTATTTGCTTGGTCAAGAGGGCTGTACAATTAATGGAAAAGCTGAAGTTTTACAGCACTGGAAGTAAGGGACAGACAAACTTACTGAAATACATGAATATTCTTGCTGCTATTATGCTATAGTTGTGACAGCTTTCTCAGGAATAGATAACTGCAGCGCTGAGAGACACCACCACCGGTGCTGAAGTTACCCAGAGAAGCTGTGGCTGCCCCATCTGTTTGATTATTAATAGGACTATGAAGACCTAGTCTGCTAGCAGTACATACTGGAAATGCAGTATTTTCTTTGAGAAGCTTCCAAGCCTCACAGTGGAGTTTATGGCCACAGCAAAATTTCCTGTCCCCATGTTTTAAATAGGTAGGGGACCTCTGAACATCTCACCCATGTAGCAATGGACAGGGCAGTACTTGTTGTTTGGGAGAGAGTTTCTTACATGAATTATCTGCAAACAGTGAGTAGGACAGCTCTAAGCAGTGCCTTGTGATGCGTCTCTAGGACCTGGCACTCTGGAGATGTAATTCTCTAGTCAAACCACTTTTAACCTGCTCCTAATCCAGAATCAATGAATGCCATGTGTGTTCTACCTTACTAAAATCTTAAAAACAAGATCCATGTTACGTTAAGAGAAAGCTAGTTGTTAGTAGGCCTGTTCTTGTTGCTCAGCCTTCCTCTTGACATGCTGGCTGGCACATGAAACATGCTGTTACTCATTGGGATTCTGAAACTGGCCCATTCCTCACCTAGAAAAGGTCCAGGCACAATCCCACAGCACAAGAGCAGGAGCTCTGTTTGACCAGTGATTGGCTGATGGTTATAGAAGAGGAACACTACTATGTGTACATTAGAGGGGAATGACTTTCAACTCCCCAGGCGTTTGTACCATGCAGCCAGGACAAGACCCTGCACTGATTTCTGCAGTGAATTTCTGACAAGGGAAGATATTAGTTCCGTGATTCCCCTAATGGGAATTGGGAAGAGAAATCAATGCAGATCTTCAAATATGCCTATAGAACTGAGTCAGTAGATGGCAAAACAATGGAAATAGATGGCAAGGTGGGTATGCTGGATAAGTGAATAGGAAGCCTTTAGCTTCAGCAGATATCAAATTCCAGTCTGACTTAAGGGAAGATAGGAATGAACCTCTTATTTTCTCCTCTGTTTTTTCTGTTGTCATTATGAGCAGCCTACAACTTGCCCTGCAGAGCTTGGCCTTGTATTATATGCCTGTTGTCCTCCCCAGCTTTGGAATTAGGAATAGAAAGGTGCACAAGTGATCTTTCTCATGACCTCAGTTTTCCAGGTCTCTTCTCTCTTCTAACATTACATGGACAACATCTTCAGAAAGAAAACGAGGAGAGGAAAGCTATGGAGAATCCCCCCACTGCCTTGAGACAGCACAGAAAAAGGGTCACATGGGATATTTTTAGAACAGAATCCAATGGCAGTGATGTGAGGAAGGCACAGAGAAAAACACAGCTGTGAAACTGAACACTTGGCTTTATATATACCGATAGCAGGAACAGAAGAGAAACAGAGAAGACACAGCAGAAGGCAAGAGTGAGAAAAAGGTATGTGAGGGTAACAAGAGAATGGTAAAAGACTAAGAGGCAGTGAACACCTGGGAAAGAAATGGCTAAAGAGAATATGAGAGTGAAATGCAGGAGACTGAGCCAGGAAGAGAAAAAATTAATGGAGTAACCATGTTACGTAAATAAACAGAGATACCTTAAACACAGAAGGAATCAAAGGGCAAGAAATGGTCAGCTGACTCATCAGCACTCTTACATAAATTATTTGTGACCTTGAAGTCTGAGCAGCAACTACTCAGACTACCGTCTCTCCTCATCCCAAGGTATAAAGGCTCCGTAAGTAACAGGTTTTGCACTGAGACACTGCAACAGATTTTCTACATCAGAGGAAAACAGAAGTCATTCCTACAGTCTTGGAAGCCAAAGGATGACCTAGCATCTCTCTTTTACTAGCAGACCAGCATTCCTGGAGAGCAGTGGCTGCTTTATTATGAAACCTGATTATGGAGCATTAATTTGGAAGTGCTCTCTGCTGTTGTTCACTCAGTACACAAGAAAGAGCTAACATGACTGACTACAGGCAGTGGACTGCAGTAATGATGATACTTGATAGGAGTATGCTCCTAAAGATAGCATTTTAAGGCATCAATTGCTAAGACACTCAAGTGCTGAAAGTGTCTGGGATCCACTTGAGGCAAGTACATCCAGAATTACAGTCGCTTGTTCACTTGCTACCTAATCTTTATAATTCTTCATTTTTCTTGTGTGAGAAATAATTCATCCTTCATCAAGGTTAGTGATTCAGAATCTGCTTAGCACCAATGCCTGGATTAGATCCAGCAACTAGCTGTTCTTGGTAACTAGCTGGCACTCTGCCGGTGATCCCTAAGAACTCAAGTATTTATGTCCATTCTTGAAGAATTCCTATATTTACATCCACCTCTTTAATGAAATAGGTTGCAGCATAGTTGCCTCCTTATTATAAAGCTCATCATGAATGTGGGTGACTTGAATTCAGCTAAAGAAATGGTTTTTGTTTATGCAGACACTTAAGGGATCGAACAGCTATCATTTATTAAACAATCCTGTCCTGTCTGGAAGCCATAAAAACCTCTCAATGGCAAATATTTGGGATAACTTCATGAATAAATGAGGACCATGCAGTACATCATCTTCCTTTCTCTCCTGAATAGCTATTAATTATGCACAAATACTTTGTCAAAGACTTGCCTTGGCTCAAGTGATATGGATAACTTGACCTAACTCGCTGTGTCTTCCCACAAGCAGTCAGAAAAACTGCCATTAGTCTGAACATTCTGACTCATCTAGTTCTAAACTGAGGAATCTAAACCTGAAAATCCTAGAGATTCATGAGTTTGTTACAGTTACAGAACAAATACAGCTGGTTTCCCCAAGTAGTATACTCACTATTGCTGTTGTCTCACGCTCTCTTCTTTACCACCGCTTTTGTTCAGGTTTTTGCTCCTTACAGTTCAGTGCCTCATACAATTTGATCAGCTCAGAATCCAACTGAGTTTGAATTTTTTATCCAGAACCCAACTCTTGCTCTCTCTCCCCAAACCTACCTGCTTGTATAATGTGCAAATAGGCCACTGCAATCCCACGATGTCCTATATTGAGCCCAGTCTTAATGATCTGCTGTTGTGCAACTTGATCTTGATGACACTCAGGATGCCACCTTTTTGTATTGCACTGCAGAAAGCTAGGCAGAGATTTCATATTTCATAATCCAGTCTTTCTGCTGTAATGATTGGTTCCTTTAGCAATGTTAATACTTGACAAAGTACAAAACACTGCAGAGCTTGTGATGTGCCGATGTGGAGCACTAAGAAATCTAAATACATTACATAAGTCTGGATTCAAAATTGAGCTTTCAGTCTTGAAGGGCTATATGGTCACACTAAAGATCGCACAATCAATTCTTCATTCATCTGTATATCATACACAAGAGCAGGGCTCAGCAGCGGAAAATGCTGGACTGAAAGCTACTCTCCTGGTCCTCACCTCAGCTTTCTGTTCCCAAAGGCAACCCTACACTCACCTTTGTAAACCAGGTGTGCCAGCTTCTGTAAGAAGTCTCTCCATCTTTCTTTGCAGTAGTAGCTCAGAGAAGATGAGATTTCATATTTTCCTCAGACTAAAGGAGGCTTATTTGTCTCCAAACACTGCTACTAAAATCTTACATGCTCAGGTACAAACAGGCCATCATTCATTTTTACAGGCTTGAACTCCATTGATGCTGTTCCCTAAGCAATCTGGAGTGCATGATGCTAATTCTCACCTTAGTGACTGCAGGATGTGGCATTTTAGATGCAGTACAAACTGCTACTTCAGTTTGCTTGGAGAAGTGTAAGGAATCATGAGATGCAATAAATCTTCGTTCTCCCACTTGGTAGTAATCTCTTAAAGTACCAGAAAGTAGGGTGATAGCCTACATCCAAATACCCATAAACCAAAGAAGTGCAAGACCCCACTGGGGTATGCCCAAAAGATGCCATAGAGCAACACGCTCTGGTGCTTTCACAGCACCTGTTAACACCCACCATAGCAGAATCCAAACTACGTCTGCTGGGAGCTGTAATAAAGGACAGGGAAAGGATTCAGTGCCTTATCTGGAGTTATTTGGAAAAAGGAAACCCATTCAGCACCAGCAGTTACTTTTCTATAGAGCTCTATTAGACCAGGCACCCCTGCAGACTCGGCCCTGAGGCCCTCCAGTATTTTTTACCTTGTCTGGTGAATGCAGTGATGTAAATTTTTCACCCAAGAGGATTAGGACCAATTTTCGTACTGAGAAAAGGAGAATATGGCCTCATTTGCTCTTGGAGAAGGCACTACTGCGGTATGTGCTCAGGCAGGACTCTCCCAGATTCTTCCTAATGCACTCAGGGAAGGATATTTGTAGGCAAAGAAGATTTGCAGCCACTTAAGTAGAGAAGGGAACAGCCATCGTGTAGGAAACATTCTGTCTACAGGTATTGTACTCACCAGAGTTTGTTGGTATCGAAATGCTTTTGTTGGAGAGGCATCCCCAGTCATATCCCCAGAGACAATGTCCTGTGGAGCAGGGGCTGCTCAGGGCAACGTCTTCCCGTCTGCTCTCCACAGCGAAATCATGGAGCGAAATGGACGCAAGGCTTCAGCTAAAATCCCAAAGAGCACCCTGAGAGAGAAGGTTATTGGTGAGGGAAAGACAGAGAGGAGAGTGTAACCAGAGACTCCCTGCCCCCTCCTGTTCAGTCTGTGCTTGGGCACAGCAGCCGCTTCCCTGCTTTAATATCCCTCTGCTGCCCTGGCACCAGGACAACTCAGTAAATTAGTAGGAGGTAAAGTTTCCCTTTCCTCTCCAATATCACTTCACTGCATTTGGAAGGGGTCAACAGCAGGACCATAGAAAAATGGAGCTAATAAGAGAGGGAGACTAGGGAAGAAGAGGATGAAAATAAAAATTACCAAAATTAGAGAAGCATCTTGCAACTTGAGAGGGATTATTCCTACAGCCTGTTTCAGGGACAACTTTGTGAAGTGTCAGCATCTGAGAAGGTTTGTTCTCCGAGCAGGCCTAGGAAGACTACTCCTTATATAAACAACATGATGTCCTCACACTGAACATGATTCTTCTTAAAGCATACCCATTATTGCTGATTCCCTGGCGACAATATCTCACCACAAATAAACAGCCTTCCTCATAGGCTTTGTACCTTCACGAACCTTCTTCCACTGGCATAACCAACACTCAGAATCTTTTCCATAAAGAGTCAGAGAATGGTTGAAAGGGACGTCTGGAGGTCATCTGGTCCAACTCCCCTGCTCAAACAGAGGCACCTAAAACCAGTCACCTAAGATCATGTCCAGATGGCTTTTGAGTATCTCCAAAAATGAATGAGACTCTGCATCTTTCTGGGTAATGTGCCCTCACACTGCCTGTGATGGCAGTCAATAATTTGGCGACAGACTCACCTCCACTTCTCTGCACGTATAAACTGGGCATTTGATCTCCTTCATGATGGAAGACGAGGATACAACCCCATGTTGGCAAACTTCAACATGGACTGGAATAACCAGCAAGTAAGAGGCTCTGGGTCCAGTTAGGGGTATTAGGTGTTAGTATTAGTGGGGTGCCTGTGGGATGAGCATGTGAGCACACCTATGTGCTAGCAAGCATCAAGCTGAACTAACCAGCAGGAGCAAGTAAGACCCACAGAGCCATTTAGAAGGCCCAAGATCTAGGCAGGAATATGGGAGACAGAGGGTCCGTGCTCTATGCACTCTATGAATGTGCTTGTGAACCTAGAGAGTGGTGGGGGAATGCTTTCACTACTGAACTTCAATCCTCACCAGCTGAAGAGGAGAAAGGGCAGGTGGCTATTTAAGTGTTGAGTCCTGGCAGCACTGAAGCTAGGTGCCCATGAAGGCAATTTTTTATCTGTTGCACTGTGTTTAGCCAGTCATGTCAGTGTCCTCTGTTACATGGGTCTGTTTCTGAGATGCTCCCTCAGCCTTCCTATTGTTTGGATCTGCAAATGGAAAATCAGCAGCTACAGCCATGGGCCTGGGACAGAAAGCCAAGAACTATTTTTCCAAAGTCAAATCCTTTCAGCATCTATTACTTTTTATAGTGGCAAACAGGGAAACAAAACCAATTTAGAATTCCTACAACTGTATTCATTTACTGAATTGTTCTATTAATAAATACAATGATTTTCATGCCGCTCAAGATTTGTAGAATACTTCGTCTACTTCCTGTTCTCCGTTTCCACTCCCCATCCCACAAAACTTCTGAGCTCATTATTTTGGTTTTGAGCCAAATGTTAACACTTTCCTGTCATTATGTTTTTCCCTATACTCACCCTGTGAGCAGGTATTTCCTAGCTATTAAAGTCATCCCTTAAACTATGCCAGTAGCTCAGAACTTATTTCTCTGAAAATACTAACATCTTGTTTACTTCATCTTCTGGACTATTAGAAACCCTTACTGCCATCAGGTAGATGTTGGCAATTCCACTGCTAATATTACTATTAGATTTCCTCTAGCAGACTTTGGTATTATTGAAAAAACAATGGTTTCTTTTCCTCAGGAAACACCCTAAGTGTCACAGATAAGAGAGTAAACAATAACCTCTACTGGATCTGAACACTGGGAACTGTTCTAGAGAACAGAGCCTTTACCTTCTTATTTCCCAGTCACTCACTGGCCTTCTCCCAGGTCTTTGCTTCCCTTCCCAGCAGCTGGATCAATGCTCACCTGTGAAGGCGGAGAAGCAAGTTGTGTTGGCTCTGCTTCCACTCATGGGCATTACATGCCAACACCTCTGAGCATCCGCTAGCTTGCATTTCCATGCAGCTCTCTGATCCCCAGGATCTTTCCTCTAGCTGGTATCTTGACCCTCTTCCTGGACGCTTCCTCCTTCCAGGACTCCTTTTTCAGAAACCCTTCATTTTGGCACCAACTCTTCCTTCAAGGATACCAAGCCCACAGTTTTCCCAGTCTAAATATCTTAGTGCTGAAACACAACATCAGCCTCTTACCTGGTGGTTCTGCCTCGTAGATAAAGAGCTTACTTACAAGCAGCCCATACTGGCTGCAGTCAGAAAGTAGCAAGCTTCTGGGCTTCTGCCTTAAAGAGTTCAAAAGCACATCTGGGAAGTACTATCTCAAGAAATCATGCAAAATTCTCTTTACATAGAAACTGCATTTCTGCACAGAGGTATAGCTTTCCAAATGGAAGATACAGATTAATCAAACAAGGATTCTTTATTTTGACACCTCAAGGCAGTAAAATACAAGTATACAAAAAGAATATATGAAAGTGGCAGTGATAATGCAACCTGATGCAATCCTACAGAAATCTAATCCATCAGAGTAGACTACTTCATTTACATACCTATCTGTAAAATATTGCACCACTTCGAAGAGGGAGCACTCAGGAAGAAAGTGGGTTTTATACTCCATGGAGGTACAATGGCCCCTAAACCAGTATCTTAACTTCAGAGTAAGGCACCAATTGGCAAGTATGATCCTTGTTCTGTTTATCACATTGTGTGTAAGGTAAGTGCAGGATGCTGCACCTTGTCAGCCAGAGGACACATAAAACAATAAAACAGTACATGCCTAATTTTCCAGCCTCCCTCCATATCCCTTTGTGCTTCCTATTCATGACTCTATCCTCAAAAAGTGCTTCAAAAGCCACACTTAACATAAAAGGAGTAAGGCAGAAACAATGCCAACTTGCTGCTACAAAAGGGAGATTGAGACTCAGGTGAACAGAGACTGCAGTTCATATACAACCCAGTATATCAGGGTTTAGGCCCTACCACAAAAAGAGCACAATGCCCACCCTCCCATGTCGCATCAAATGGGAGTAATTGCAACTGGACACAAGGGAGAGACAAATTACTGCATGAAGAGACTGCGTAAGAAATTTCCAAAAGTGATGGATTATGCCTTATTTCTTATTGAGGATTTGAAATGCCACTTTGCAAACAGCATTAGCTAAACAACAGCTTCAAATGACCATGGCTGAAGAAAGCAAACACATAACAGGGTAATAATGTGAAACTCTTCCCTTTCATTTAAAAGGGAAACAAACTGCAGTGATAAATAGCCCAAGCAACACGCTTAGACTGTAAAGAGCTGCCTTGAATTCTTTTGTTAATTAAACAAAAGACAAAAGATCCTTTTGTACAAAGGGTTTCAGGGATCCCATTGTACAGTGCAATTCACAGTCTCCTGAGAAGCTGGTGGACTGAATGCTCTGCCTGTTGTGGCACACAGGTACAATGGCAAACAAATTCCTCAAAAGTAATATTCCATGCAGCTGTTCACTATGGGGACTAAGGGGAGCTAACCTAGAATTTCTAGATTCAAAACTATTTCTGGGGCAGTTTATGGAGCCGTATTTGTCTGTATGAGAAACCCCAGATCTGTGCTTGTTTTGTTGATAACTTGGGATGTCTTGTATTTCTTCTGATTACTTGGCTACAGAAGGAATGTGCAAAACCAGACTTTCACGTTATCAAGATGATAGGAAAATGTCAAGTACTGAAAACAATAACCTTCTATTTTAGAGAGGGGAAAGTCTCCTCCACAAAGGAGCCCTTTTCTAATGTCCACAGGGAGCTAACCGTCCTGCATGAAGAACCAGGCAAAAAGTACTTACAACTTTTAAAATACAAGCATAAAATAAGTAGCATTTTATGAAAAATTTTCCTTTCAGAAAGGTTTAACTTCTAAAAAATTGTATGAATAGTCTGTTTCCCTTTTCACATTCACTTTTCTTACAAATGTCCTTAATGTCTCCTTCTAAAGGATGCTCCCGCTTCTTCCCAGTTCCAGTGCTGATCCACTTTCTGTCAATATCTATACGTATGGATTAAGTCAGGATATTAGAATTTTAAACCCTGAATTGAATCAGATTAGAAAGAGAGTTGCCAGAGTATCTAAAGACATTGCGAATCGGACTGGCCAGGTATAAGCCATCACTGCCTGCTTGTGCATCTCATGTCACAGCCTTAAAGAATGAAAGCATCGACATCCATACTCCAAGTCCAGCTTTGGCAGTATCCTCCTTGCACAGAGCCAGCAGGGTTATTTTCCTGGCAGATAACCAGGGAACAGGTAAAGGTCCCGGCAGAGCGTGCTGCAGTATTCTGACATTTCTTTGCAGCGGTGAAATTCTGTGCCTGGGGCATAACCTTCTCGTTGCTTGATGCGCCTATTCACCTAGAGGTGAGAACAAAACACCAGAAGGATTAAGACAAGGAAGAAAAATAGCATTGTTTTCTGTACTGGTAGATTATTGTTTAACTCACTAAGTAGTCCCTTATGTATTGTCTTTCTAAATTATAAGGATAATGAACTCAGGTGCAGTCCCACAGCAGCTCCAGTTTCTCACGCTGCTGTCTTCACTCCCTCTACCCCCATTTTCTTATTCTCTGCCTTATGTGATTGTTCAGTTATGTGGTGGGTCAGTTCAACGAATGAATCTACATGAAAGAAAAGCTATTTCTACAGAAGAAAAGTAATTCTTGAAAGATTGGTTCTTCTCTTTAGTTCGCCATGTGACTGCGCAAGGAATGGACAGTCAAAGAAACAGCATTTTTACTCTGGTTAAACTGCTGTGGAAGTGCATATAAATAAATAGGGGAAAAAGTAGTAACTTTGCTACAAACAAGGTAAGAACAATTGCTTTAATAGTAGATTAATCCTACCAATGTGAAGCACCAGAGGGCTTTTCGGATACAAGGTAAGTGTGAGAGACGAAAGACACTCCTGCTCACCTTCACCAACATGTCAGCCACGTGTGTGTCTCGAGAGTCTTCTGCAAACACAGAGGTGAGAGCCTCAACATACCAGGATCCACGCTTGGTGTTTCGCATGGCTGCAGTGCCTAAGAAGAAACTGTGGATGATGAAGTTTCTGGGGAACACACACACATAAAACCTCCTTCAGCCTTAACAATTAGGATCTCTCTCCAGTACCTTTCAGACAAGCATATCCACAGATCATATCGGAGCATGTAGGCAGACGCAGCTTGAGATTTTCCTCCTTGTTTGCATCGCTTTCCTCACAGCCTGGGGAATCTGACCATTCTTTCCCATCTTGCTGATCCACTCCCCGGTCTGTCTCATCTGAGGAGGCAAATAAACAAAGAGGGAGTGGGACAGAAGGAAGAAAGAAAAGGAATTATCCGTATTTACTGGAAGCAGTTTTTGTGTTCTTCCTTTCTTTAGGGCTCTGGTCAGCAACGCCACAACTGCTGCCAAGCAGAAAGCTTTTTACATGAACTTTAAGTGGTTTTAGCTGTCCTTAAAATTCACTGCAAGTTCTTCTGCACAAACTTAGATACCATCAGCTGCTGAACCTAATGTGACTATTAGGCCACACGCTGATTTTTTCCTCCCCTCTCCTTTCCTATGCAGATCATGGGAGAACTGGAAAGCAAAGTTCCTGATAGTTCTACTCCATTCATGGAAGGATTCGATGCCTAGACTTAGAAGTTTCTATTTTCCACTTTTACCTACCTTAGAAATGCCTAAAAACGTCTAGTCTAGTTTGCAATACTAATTACCTACTTACTGCAGAACTCAAGCAAGAGCTATGGTTTTAGTTGCTAAGGCCTATCTTCAAGACATCTAGGAAACATGGACCAAATATCTCACCTAGTTCTAAATCCTGATTAAAATCAAGGCTTTCAATATATAACTTCTGCTGTAATCAAAAGCATAAACTGTGCAATAGTAAAATGTAAAGTGATTTCACCTCAAACCGGAGAGAGAACTCCAGTACATGGAGATTAGTTTAAAACCTGCAGAACATTAAATACCTTTTCCAGGATTCATTAGTATGTATTATGACAAGTGTAGATATTCTCAATTGTTTGTTTACATGATGCAGTTTCATCATGTTTTCAATGCTAACATTCAAAGGATAACAAAAGGACACATATTTCTGTTGACAGCTCAATTACTCTGTAATTAGCTTTCCCTTGCAGCTATTAATCAAGGTTTAAGAGAGGGTTACAAAAGGCACTCTCCACCCCCTTTTTTTAACTGAAGAAAGATTTTCCCTTTCAGTTGCTCAAGTCTCAGTTCTTTGCCTATTGTAGTATCTCAGTTCTACAGCATTTTGCATAGACAGCTCCAACTGAAAACTTTTTGGGTAGAGGAAGACCAAGACTGATTTGCCACTGACAGACCCATTATTATAAGACTGCAGTCAAATAAACCTGATCAACTAATTAGGTCCGCTGCAAATTCTGGCTTACTACACCTATTTCCACAATGTTACCAGTCTGCATACTTGAAAGTATCTACATTCAATCCATACTGTAAATGTACATGTTAGAATATTTCCCAATGCTCAGTTGAATTGATTATTTTTGATCGTAAAAATACTTCACGTAAACTTCAGTTTTTTCTCTGCACTGGGATTAAACATGAGTAAATAACAGGCAAAAGAAACATCCACCTGGCAAGAGGACGAACTATAAAGCAGCTCTGCTAGAAGTGAAAAAGAAGGGAGACAATACTGAGGAACAAGGGAAAAGAAAGGGGAAAAGCTAGCAAGAACTTCTCTCCCACAAGGTAAAACCCAAAGCTTTCTAAGAAAGAACTCCTCGTCATAGTATCTGCAGTTTCAGAGTGACCTCAAAAAGTCCACTTTAAGGAAAAATTTGGTCATCAGCAAATCTGAAAACCAGTTTGTTACAGACATGTTCAGTTACACAGGGAGGGAAAGCAAACATCGGAGTTAAAGACAATGCAAACAGAAAAGAGTGGAAAAAGAACAAGTCTGTGAGAATCAAGAACTATCATGCACAACAGTAGGTAAGAATTCTACAATAGTATGTGGAAAAGGGTCTGAAGCATTTGGAGGCTGAAAACAGGATAGGATAAAGGAAAAGAAAAAACCCACACATTTGGAGCCAACTGAGAGCTCAACAGATGACAAAACAAGAGACACAACACATCCAGCATCAAGAGACAGGACCTCAGACAAGACTTCAGTGCTAGTGTACCACTCCATGCTGTGCTGCAATTTGATGTACCATATGCCCCACTCCCCCTACTGCAGGCATAGCAAGAGAAAGCCTCAATATATGAGTTGGGATAGAATAGAGCTTTGTATCACTAAAGTGCTCTGGGGTCTGCAAGTCAATGCACACACCTCAGGCAGAGCAAAAGACACTTACAGAGCAACAGATGCAGTGGCAGCAGCAGGGCAGAGGGAGGTGAATATGGGTCCCACTTACACCTGAGAGAAGCAAAGAGGAAAGTTGACAGCAAGTTGAATGTGAGGGTGTGTACGTGTGTAAAACGAGCCTTAATGGCATGCCAAATACATGGCTTTTAGTATTTAGGCACTCACCTCCCCGGCAGGCCTGAATAAAGAACATTTTGGGCTTATTCTGGAGATTCGGACAGTTTGCATTATCAAAAAGCCGGAAGGCCTCCTGCAACTGAAAGATGAAAGATGATAAATACTCCTCACTGCAGCCTTTGTGAGCCAAACCCAGGCTCATTTTGCTTCCATGTATTTGTTATTACCTCTTGATATTTTCTCCTTTATCTACAAACTCACCATGTAACAACTTAATAACTTTTCCACCGTCCCCCAAGCTCTACTAGTTTGAGTTCATGCACTCTGTCTAGTACTTGTACAAGAAGAGAGAATGGAGTAACTTCCCTTCTATGCCACTCTTTATCTTACAGACCTCTCGTACGCAGCCCCATGTACCTTTCCTCCTACAAGCCCTCCTTTTTAAAAATGGGCATCCTCAGTCTCTCATCATTTCAGTTTTGGGTTTTTATTTTTCCTCTTTCCATTGTTACTTTCCAAGAGATAACCTGCAACAACACAGCAGGACACAGCAATATACCTGCAGGAGTTTGCCATCACTGCCATAAACCCCACCCTCCACACCGTGGGAAAGTACAGCTACAATGCAGGAATCCACATCCCGATGATCTGGCATCTTAGAGAATCTCTCCAATGCATTTTGCATCTCCTGGAAGAGAGAGGAAACAAAAATGTTTGATGCTTTCCAGACTTGCACAGGGAAAGTGAGGCATTATACAGGGAAAAAACACACACAGTCACAGAATCATAGACTGGTTTGTGTTGGAAAGGACCTTCAAGCTCATCCAGTTCAAACCCCCTGCCATGAGCAGGGACACCTTCCACTGGACCAGGTTGTTCCAAGCACCATCCATCCTGGCCTTGAACACTGCCAGGGATGGGGCAGCCACAGCTTCTCTGGGCGCTCTGTGCCAGCACCTCAGCGCCCTCACAGGGAAGAACTTCCTAATGTCTAATCTAAATCTACCCTCTGTCAGTTTAAAACCATTCCCCTTGTCCTATCTCTACTTGCTTTTATACAGAGTCCCTCTCCAAGTTTCCTGTAGCCCTATTAGGTATTGGAAGCTGCTCTAAGGTCTCCCCAGAGCCTTTTCTTTTCCAGAATGAACAACCCCAGCTCTCCCAGCTTGTCTTTATAGGAGAGATGCTCTAGCCCTCTGATCATCTTTGTGGCTCTCCTTTGGACCCACTCCAACAGATCCTGTCCTGTCCTCCTGTTAGGAAATAAACCCTATGTACATCAAATTTACAGGGCGAAAGATGTGCTCCATAAAAAAAAGCAGCAGAATGCTCTTGTGTGTAATATTCAGTCCTAAGGACAGCATTGTGAAGTTGGAATCACTTAGGCCAACAGGGGGATGCAGCAAGTATCCAAGTTGGTACATATGCATTCAACGTAAGAGAAACTAACTTAGATTTTTATACAGGCTTTACATTGACACTTGAGCGTGGCTGGGATACTGGAGCAACTTAGCAGATACATGTTCTGGTACTTCAGCATTCAAACACTAGTGATCAGAACACAACAACAACTTAAAGTGGAAAGCTTTAGGAACTCTGACAACATGGCGGGAGCAATCTAATACTGCAAAAGATGCCTTCTTGAATAAAACACATTTTAACAGGTTCTGTAACACTTGGGTTTCATTGGGATTTAAAGGATTAAGAACGAATGAGTTGAAGAAGGCAGCAATTGCATTCTTAGGGAAAGAGAGTGGCTTGATTCAATCAGTCACAGAATATTACCGTTTTTTCTAATTGAAACACAGCCACTTCTCTAACAGAACAAAGACTGAAAGAGTGGAACTTAACTGCACAGCTACTGGAATACTGGTAAACAGGTTGGCAACTGAATCCGTCACTGAAAGGACATGAAAACACCACTTACGCTTTCAGAGACAAGGTGAAATGTTTGCAAAGGATAACCTTTAGGATAGCAGAACACTGGAGAAGTCTATCTAGAGTGAAGTGGAGACTTTATTCATCTGTGGCTTTAACAGACATGCCAGGTACAGTCTACAAATTTTTGCCCCTTGAACCAGAGTCAGACTAGTGTAGTACATCCTTTCTGATCCTACTTTCCACCCTAAGCCCTCTGCTTTCCAAACTTTTTCATATTTGTCAGTATGTAAGCACACATCATCCCATTTAGCCTTATTTTCTATTCATAAGTGACCATTCGCATCTTCCTGTTTGAGTTTTATTATACCACAAGGAACCTCTTAGGAAGTTTACATTATAGCTACAAACTCTTATCCATACTGGTTGTGAAGTACAGAGATCCACCCGCCTTACCTGTGCAGTTTGATCATGAAAGACTGTCACTTGATACCCAAGATGCTTGAAAAGCATCTCCAGGGAAGTACAGTCCACATCTCCCCCTGCACGATACTCCAAGTCCTTCTCACTGCTGAAATGGACATTGCTGAGAATAAGTGCTAAGCCTCGGGGCTCTGATATCAGTTTATATGCCTGCAAAGAAGATACAAGATTTGTAAATTCTGACCACATAAGGGAAAAGTTAGAGCAGAACAGCAATCCCCACATACCAACTTGATCAGCAGGATTTCTGGACTGAGGAGGCACAAAACCAGCAGAGGTCAAATTTCTGAGGTTTCTGTTTAGGTTGGGGTTGTTTTTTGTGTTTGTGGGGTTTTTTTGGTGTTATCTTTTGTTTGCTTGTGTTTTTTGTTGTGGTGGTTTTGGTGGTTTGATTTTTATACAACACCTGTATTGCAAAGGGTCCTAAAGACAACTGTATTTGCAAGACTTCTCAACGGCTGATTCCACAACACCACGATGAAGATGTTATACTAGCTCACCTTATTTCTCATCTTAAAAGAAGCACACAGTATTTTAAACTGTGAATCAATCCTGCACAGGCCTGTATATTTCTGCCATCTCCATGCTGCCTTAGGACAACACTATGTAAAAGTTAATGAACATCTCCTCATTGCTGCTGAGAACAGACACAGATGTAAAATAGCACGAGTGCAATTCTAACAGCAGCAAACAGCCAATCACTGACCCTGAAAGTCATACAGCAGGTTAAAAGGAAAAGAACTAACTTAAGAGAGGTCCATTCAAATTAAGTTCCCTTTCTGCCCCCCCTACTCTAACAAGTCTGTTACTAACACTCGTGTGAATTGAAAGTGAAATTTAATACCAAAGGAGCACATCAAATAAGGTGCACTCAGGTACAGCTGTAAAAGGAGCCAAGTCAATAGTATATAAACCAAAACCAATCTGCTTTGCTGCAGGTGGAGCCTGTGAGAGGTGTTAAGTGTTAGCACATCATGTAACCTAGTGTCTGCCCTATTATACAAAATGATTGTTTTTCCCTTAATC
>JAOEHX010054519.1:0-11681 GCA_025448015.1 Bolborhynchus lineola
AGGAACGCGTGCACAGTCCCGCCTCAGGGGAGCAACGGCAGAAAGCACTACACCGGCTGCGCCCGCGCGAAGAGCCGGGAGCGGCATCGGCGCGGGGCAGCTGCTGGGGGCGGAGCTCCTTCGCCCACCGGCCTCAAACGGCGGACAGCCACGCGCAGGCGCCGTTGGGCGGCAACGGAGCGGGGACGTAACGGCTGCGGACGGAGCTGAGGTGCGGATGAGGGGGGCTCTTCCTGTGGCGGCGGGCGCTGATCCTCTCGTCCTCAGAGGAGCCTGGGTGACTGACTGCAGGAGGAGACAGAGACGTCTTAACGGGCTGCCCAGGGAGAAGGCCTGAAGGCTTCTTCAGAAATACAATTCTCCTCTCCATACCAGGGTGGTAAACACATAAATGCATTGGCTTTCGCAAATCATAGGTGTTGGTATGTGGGTATAGCTGTACGAGCCAGAGTTCTGAAGCAAAATGTGGTCGCATAGCAAAAGAATGTGGAAAGGTAAAAGATAAAAAAAAAAAGGGGGGGGGTTTGGTAATACAAAAACTAGTGCCTGGAAAAGGAAGGCTTAAAGTACTTTTAGCTTAACTTAGATGGAAGATAAAGAACAATGTTTGTGTTGTAAGTGTGTGGAGTTTAGTAGGTGCACTAAACATGAGTGAGCTATTTCACACCAGCCCTCTCCTTATCAGTTGGTTTAGAGACAGTGCCTCCCAGACATCTATCTGCTAGCTTTGGACACTCCTTGTCTGCCTGTCCTGCAGTACATTTTGCAGGATGGTCACACTTCTACATCTTTGCCAGCTAGCAGAAAAATTGCAGATATAGCTGCTTTCAGCTAGTTTTGAGATTACTGGGGCATCCAACTGTACCAAAGGTGAAAAGTACACCATGAGGAAGACTGCTTACTTTGTCCTCAAGACCCCTGCCCACAATCACCTGAGGGTAGTGCACAGATGCCACGAGGAGGAGATTTATGATAATAAGTTTCTGGAGCTAGTTATAATATTCCCCACCTATATGTGGGAATTATGAATATGTATATGACTAGTGCAGTAGTGAAAGTATATAAACCTGTAACAAACTGTAATCCATGCATCTCTGGCTATGGTCACATGCTTAGCGCTTTTGCTTTATTGACTTTGCCTCTCAATAAAACCCTGTTATCTCGGTTAGTGGAGTTAGTTCCTATTTCACACCAGCAAGGTCCAAAGAACTGAAACTCTGTGAGAAAATGCAGCAGTTCTAAAATGTCACAATGATTCTAGCAGCTGTTGCCATTTTGCAGCAATCAGACAGGTCCTAGTCAGTACCAGAGACAAGCAGAGGGAAAAATGGGATAGTTGCATGAGCAGGGCATGGGAGAAGCAGAGCCAGAAGGGGGAACAGAAGAAAACAAAGACACGTGCTAGACTGCACAGTTTTTTAAATGCCAGGTTGGAACAAAATAGTTGGAATTAAACGCTGGGTCTTAGCAACACAAATGTTACAAAAACTCAACGCCAGCACCAACATTGGCAGCGAATTTCTTTATTGTGCTCATTGATGGGAGATAAGCAGTGCTGGGTGCGCAGGGAGTCATCACTCTACCCAAGTCGCACACTGAGGGTTTAAGCGATCAGATATTTATTACACACAAACATGCATATTTAGTAGGTTTCCAAGAGAGCAGTGGGGATATTACAATTACTTTAGGTACTAATTATTGTAAATCTCCTCCCTTTTGGTGCTTGCTCACTGCCCTCCAACACTCGTGGGCAGGAGTCTTCAAGATGAAGTAAGCAGTCTTCCTCAGGTTGCACTTTTCACCTTTAGCACAGTTGGATGCCCCAGTAATCACAATTAGTTGAAACCAGAAGTTTCTGACAGCTGGCAAAGATTTAGAGCAGTGTGGCCTTCCTACAAGAGATAAGCAACATCAGACAGGCAGTTGAGGAGTATCCGAAGCTAGCAAATTATGGGAGGCGCTGTTTTCAAGCTGACTGATAAGTAGAAGGGCTACTAAATCTTATTATCACATCACAGACTTACAACACAAACATTGTCCTCTAAGTTAGGCTAAAAGTATTTTAACCCCATGTTTTCCAAACACTTGCTTTTCTTATAGCCAAAGAAGTTATGGATGGTGAACTTTCATTAATATTGCCTTAGCTATGTGGATATAATAACTCAGTCTCTTGTATAGTTACTTTCCACCCCGTATTAATGGTTTCTTGTTTCATGACTTTCCCCACCATATTTTGTAACAAACTATCACTTCTCTATTTCGTTTTTAACACAAATCATAGTCTGTTCTATCACAGAAATTTAAAAACTGTTCCTGTAAAGGCCCCTGTTAGATGCAAGTGTCCTAACATTCTTTCAGTTCTCCTCCCCACCACTGGGGGAGCAGGAGAGAGGAAGAAGGAGGAGTTAGAGACCGGCTGCGGGGCTCTGAGTTACCATCGGTGTTTAAAGCCCGGTACAGCAAAGCAGCAATTCACCTTGAATGGTTTGAAGAAATCCAAAACGCTTCAGCAAAGACGCATGACTTATGGATACGCACACCATCGTTACAAGCCTTCTCCTTTTTATGCCCTCTCACGCCTGCAAAGTCTCTTTCTTGTCTACCTTTTGGCTAGATACGTCAAAGTTTACAGCCTATCCTAAGCACCTAGGTTACCTGTGGGAAGGCCGCCCCTGGTTCCATCCTCCACTACCCTGATTTGGGAGCCCACTCCCTGCGCCTGCCAGCCTCCTTTTGTGGCATGGATTCTGTACGTTGTAACCAGTACTTCAGGTCTTGCTGGAGTTTTCCCACCTGGACAGCCATCTTGTGGTCTTATTCTCTCAGTTACGTTCATTTAATGGCCAACTGCAAAAACAGTACCTTAAGACTTTTTACGTGATAAGCTTCGTGCCCACCAGGACCCCTGTGTCCTATTCTGCAAAGCTGTTTTCCAGGTTGGTGGCATGCAGCAGGTACCTGTTTGTGCCTGGGATTATTCCTTCTCAGATTCTTTTAATCCATTGTTAAACTGCATGTGGCTCCTGTCAGCCCATTTCTCCAGCCTGCTGCAGTCCCTCAACCCTCTAGTGTATCAGACACTCCTCCCAGTGTTGTGCCGTCAGGAGGCTTGCTGAGGGTATGCTGTACCCCACCACCCAGACCACTAATGAAGCTTTTGAACAGGACTTGATCCTGGGTACACTGCTAGTCACCAGCCTCCAGTGTGTGTGTGGGTCCTCCTACCCTTCCTCACCACCCCTCTCCTGGACCCATCTGTTTCCCCAAGAATTCCTGTTAGCCTTTGCATAAATGCACAGAGTTGGATGGCTGGGCACTCCCTGACCATTCATTGTAATCGCCTAACAAAAGCAGGAATTGCCCAACAGGAAGGCCTGGATACTCCCTTACCATATCAGGAGTTCTTTTGAATGGTAGATCATTCCCTGACAAAGATATGATACCAGGATGAAAATTTATGCTGACTAAAGCCAATCATTTTAACACCCTATAAATAGTGGTCCCAAGAGAAAGTCCTGTTGAGCTGTCCTGGACCACAGTGCATTGTGACCCAGTTGTCTCCCTCTGAGAGGAACACCTCTCACTGGCCGTAAACCCTGAAAGTTTATGAAATTGGGGAATAATTTATATGGGTCATTACTGTTGCTCATTGACACTCAACCCTTCACCCACTGAGGAATGCCAAGAAAGCTGATGTGAGTATATTACCAGAAAAATATTTTTTCACTGCACCCAGGGGAAATTTTTAACATGCATGTATGTATATATGCATATACATCTATATATCCATATATCTCCATCAGGGTATGTTGTGTTAGTTTAGATACTTAATTGTAAGTGCATGTATATTCAATAATAAAATGTTTTAGAAATCTTATGACTAATTTTAGCAATTAAATTGCAAAATCTAGATTACATTAGTCATCCTTTAGACGTAAACCATTGACCAAGTGTGAGACTAAGTCTGGATCCAGCCAAAGGAAGGGGGTCTAGTCTGAACCTTGTGACTCAAAGGGAGGATCTCCTCATTTCTTATATTCCTTTCATTAAGCATAAACCATAGACAAGACCTAAGACTAAGACTGCATTCAGCTGCACCTAGGCTCCTCTTTGAGAAGTTTAGAGCAAGGGGGTCCAGTCTGATCCTTGTGACTCAATGGGAGTGTTTCCCTTACCCTTTTAACCTTTAATCCCTCTATCTCCATTTCCTTTTAAATTCCATTAGACATAAACTGTTGTCCCAGTCTGAGACTAGGACTAGCTCCACCGCATCTAGGCTCCATCAGGAGTTTAGGAAGCAAGGGGATCTAGTCTGAGCCTCATGACTCAACAGGAGGGTCTCCCTTGTTCCTTTGTACCTTTGGTTTCTGTACACATTCCAATTCAACTCTGTATAAATCACTTCAATCATGTATAAATCATTACCAATTCAGATACAATCTCTTTTTGTATGTAATAGGGTGAACCTCAGCATTGAATTCTGTTTGTCACACATTTCTAAATTTATATTAAAATTACTTTTATTAGTATCTCTGATAGTGATTCTTTTAGTAATCCTAAACACTCAGGTTTGTGACACCATCACTGTGGTAATTAGTGTTTGTTGCCAGTGCTTTCCCAGCAGTCTGTCCTCAGGCCTGGTGTGGGGTGGGTGAGGTGATTTTGTGTCAGTTAAGTCTCTGCATTGCATGCTGTGTCCCATAATCACTGCACAGGACAACAAGGACTCTTGTGCATGGCTAAGGATTTTCTCCTGCTCCCTTCTTTTGTGCTCTCTCAAAGTTTCACAGTCTCTTGCAGCCAGACTTACGCTTTACTGAGCACTTTCTTCAAAGCTTCCCTGTGCCTCCTGTGGGGCTCCAGTCGCAGCCTTTCTTTTCTGTTCTTGGTAGCTAGCGTTACAACACAATTCGATGCAGAGAGGGATGGAAAGTTAGGCAGCTTTGGGACACAGTGCAGCTATTCCAAAGGTACAGTGCATGCTTGGACAGGGCTTTTGTGCTGCCTGGTCATCTTCCTGCCTGTGCACGGGGAAGGAATGATCTGCCTTGTGGAAAGAGTGGAGTAGTCATCTTCTGAGGCGTATTGCTACTTTCCACGTGCGCTTTTTGCCATCTAGTGGCAGCAACGTATTGGTGTACTGTTTGCCTCTGACAATTGCGCTTTCTGAGCGTGGTACAAAATTGTCTGTACTGTAGGGCTGGTCTGTTAAGCAGAAAGGTGCAACTGTCCATCTTTGCTACTGACTGTACTGCTGTGACAAAGGGCCAGGAAACTAGCTTTTCCTGGAATGGTCAAACTGGGGGAAGTATCTGCTGTCAAGTAAAACCACAGGAATGCTCAAAATCAGTGCGTTTCTGAAGCTTAGTGCAGTTTTGAGTTATTTAAGCAAATACTCATTATGCGATCATACGGATGCCTTGTTTCTGATTTGGGGATGTATCCTGAAAGGTGACGTAGTGGGCCCTCTAAAATGAGAAGATGTATTTCGATGGGAATATTTGTTCCATCAGCAAGCCCCAGCACAATTAGGTATGCTGTATTTCTGAAAGGCAGTAGTTGTGTTTGGGATGCAGGTAGTTAAGCCAGCTCCAGGACAGCGATGCCAAATTGCTGTAGAGGAATTTCCCTCACTGAACTATACAGTCATACAGCTTGTCTGTAGGGAGTATGTGGCCACCTTCCTGAGCTTCCACCCACTTTTGAAGTAGGCTATGACTTGGAAATGAGTTTGTCCTTGTTGACAGCTTGTTCTAGCTCTTGATGTGAAGCTATGGAAATTCTCTTCACGTCCAGAAATTAAAGGCCTGCTGTTGGTCACCCCCCACCTGAAATATGCTATGATTCCACCAGTTTGCAAGTCTAATAGGAATTATAAACGTCCATAGTAGTGGTGATTTACTGAGTCCAAAAACAACCATTAGCAAGTTTTGGCATAGAAGATACGTGCCAAACGGCTATAGCAGGTATGTTGCAGGTGCTTTGGGATAGTTGTTACACACAGGAGCAGAGGTGACATAAAGTGTAGCTGTTTGCAGAGTATTTTGGGCATGTCCTGATGTCCCCAAAAGTGACCTTGGGGTGATCCTTTATTTATTATGGGGGCAACCCTCAGGGGCAGTCTTGCAGAACAACACTGAGATGGTCAAACACTCTCCAGTAGGTGATAATGTTTAAAGAGTACTATGCAGTGTGTACCTTTGGTAAGAAGGCCTTTTGACAATGTATTTTCCTTTGCTCCAAGGCAGGCATTATTTCCCAATATGTAGAAACACTGTGCAGAATACAATCCAGTCAAAGGCAATACTGAAATTGCAGCTCAAAGTAGCATTGCACTGGAGGTGGGGAACTGAGGTAGATCTACATTCCATGTAGGATGGCTTTCTTGGCATCACTGGATTATGTTTCTATAGCTAGATGTGCTCCCAGAAGCAAGTGAGCTTGTTTAGTAGTGTCTTCACCTGTTCATCAGGATGATGTGGGGATACTCTTAAGCTGTCCTCAGTTGATGTATATCTGCAGAGTTGTTTCCTCACTGAACTCTAGTGGCTCACCTCTCCCATGCGTGAAACCTGCTAATCTGCTTTCCCCTATGGAAATTTCACAGATGGCTACTGCTCTGTTACTGTGTGATTTCCAGATGCTTAGTTGATAGATGCTTGTGTAGCTAGCATCTGTGTTGATTTAGGGTGGTCTTGCCTCCAGCTGTTTGCTGTTGCCTTCCCCTCAGAAGGGAAGAAGTTGTCTTTCACCTCTGTGGTAAATGTAAGCATTCCCTGACGAGCTTTCCCTCTTGAAGTGATTGACCAGATTCTGGCTGAAGCAGATGAGGAAGTACTTAGCAGAACACTCCACAGGCTGGAAATGATGCCTTTTGATGAGGATATTGGCTGCTGTCTGCAAAATTACTCTGTTTGCAAAATCTACACCCAGCTGTGGGATAGTAATTCTGAGAGAGGGTTAGTAACTGAGAGGTGGAAATGGCAAAGTCCTGCACCAGTCCAGTTGAATCCAGGAGGGAGTGGATAATCACAGCCAAAATGATGCACAATATAAAGAATTCTTCTCTTTTCCATGCTCCTTCTTGGGACAAGTGTTTTAATCCTAAAAGCCTATTACTGCAAGACAAGTACTGAAGCTGAATTTTGAGAAGAGTAAGAAAGAAGGAGAGAGTACCAATAACAAAGGTATCTTGAATGAGTAGTTTATTATTGGGACACTATTTTTTATAGTAAGTCAAAGACTTAATGTGCAAATAATAAACCGAACCAACATAAATTTTGCATATTTACCCACAGAAATAGTACAGGTATGTAGGCCAGATTGCCTGCTTTGGATCATTCAGGTTATATAGTGTGCCAAAGTGGAGGCATAGCCCTTTCCTTATCTTTAAGTGGTGTGATGTGATCAAGGAATAATGTTCTTTCACCTTCATCTTAGGTTTGGAAGTTTTCCTGTCCCACTAAAATAATGTGTCAAACTGTCTCTGCATATAATGTTTAGATTTGGGGGTGGGAGGGAGTTTGCAATTTGTCTTCAGTTTCTTCTGTCCAAGAAAATTTGTTTACAGTACTCTTAAAAATAATCTTCCCTTTTAAGTAATTTTTAGTTTAAAATTACAGCTCACAGAATGAAAGTAAAAGGTTCATTTAACCATTAAACCTTGTATTGTTTTTAGCCTTTATTCATTGCCACTGATTGTGTTAATCGTCTGTTAAATTTCTGAGAGAAGCTGAGAAACTGTCACATACCTGTAGAAGTGATGTAAAGAAGTGGCAAAAGTCTCTCTCCAAGTGCGTCTTTTTTATAACAAATTAAAATGACTAGCTAAAAATGGCAAAATAATCTTTCTTCTGTGTCTTATGCTCAGCTGGCTGTATGCAGTATTCTCAGACCTAGGCAGTTACTCTGATTTATTGGTGTTTGGTTTTTTGGTATTCAGTAGTGTGCTGAAAGCAGTTAGCTCTTTGTTACTACTTTTCCTTACCTTTTCAGTTATTATAAGCACTTGTTTCTTATCCCATATTTATGTAGTAAACCAGCTTGCTGTGTCTATACAGAGTTCACTGTGTTCCACTGCTGTTTTGCAATTATAATAGTTAGGGTTTTTCCCTATACAAGTCTAACACGTAACTAGAGGAAGAAAGGACATTTCTAATTTTACTGGCCTACCAGTAATTATTGGAAAGACAACTATCTTTTCAGTACCTTGAGTAAGAGGTAAATAAGCACTGAATACTAAGGTGTCTAATGAGAGTGCAACAGTTCCCCAGATACCTGGATTGCAACTGGCCATTACATTTTATCAAGGGAATTATAGGGTAGGTAAGAAAAGAATCACCATGCTATTGAAGAGTATCTTAAGTTTTACTGAGTCTTTCTGTATTTTGTATTTGTTTGTGAAACAGTTGCCTATAGAAACATCTTGATTTAAGAAGCTAGCCTTTATGTTACCATGGGTTGCTTTGCTGCTTGAAATCCAGCGCTGTGTTGCTTGAAGTCACTGTTCTCTGGAAGTGAAAGATGGCCCAACCTGTAAAAATAGAGTTGAAAGAACAGGCAAAACCAGTGAGAGTCAATATCAGGTAAAGCCAGATGTTAGACGAGGAATCAAGCAATTGATAAATTCTGAGAGTTTGGGATTCTAGAAGAGTGTGAGTCAGAATATAATACTCCAATTTTACCAGTAAGAAAACCTTCAGGTAAATATAGATAAGTTCAGGTCTTAAAGGCTATAAGTCAAATAGTTAAAGACATATACTCTGTAGTTGCAAATCCATACACTCTTTTAACAGCACTGAGGGAGGATCATCAGTGGTTTATAGTGCTTGATTAAAGGGATTTTGTGTACCCCTGGTGGAGAAAAGCTAAAAATTATTTGCTTTTGAGTGGGAAAATCCACAAACAGTATGAAAATCACAAATAACATGGGCAAGACTGCCACAATAATTCAAAAAAGTCTTATGAGCTTCAGCAACCAGTTGGTGAAAGAGCTGGAATGGTGGAAGCAAAGTGATGCAGAACCTAAGCCTGGACATTTGCTTCTACAACACGTGGATGACATCTTGATTGCTACAGAAGAGACCGACCTGTATCAGGGTAACAGTAGACCTTTTAAACTTTCATGGACTAAATGGGTACAAAGTGTCTATCTAACCACAGATTTTCAGTTATTTGTTCATGAAAGACAACATCTTGCACTTGGGGTGCTGACTCAGAAAATAGGAAGTTGGAAAAGACTGTTTGGGTATTTCTCCAAACAATTAGACAGTCTAACTAAAGGATGGCCTACTTGTCTCTGAGAAGTTTCCGCTACAGTGAGGCTAATACAAGAAGCTCAAAAATTAACTTTGGGAAGTAAATAACAGTATATGTACCACACATGGTAATTACTGTTTTAGTCTGAAGGGGGAGTCAGTGGTTATTCCCTAGCAGAATGATGAAATGCCAAGTAATTTTGACAGACGATGTCATTTTGAAAACAGCTAACCTGGTTAACCCAGCTAACCTGATTAACCCTGCAGACTTTTGAATTCTGTGCAGGAAGAAGGACAATTAGAACATGACTGTTTGGTGACCACTGAACACATCTATTCCAGTCGATAAGACTTAAAGGATAGACCACTGGATGATACTGATTGGGAATAAAATACAGACAGTAGCAGTTTTGTACAGGATGGAATTAGATATGCAGGATATGCAGTGGCTACTGAGAATTCTTTATAGAACCAAATTCTGATCCGAAAATAGAACTGATAGCCTTGATGAGAGCATTGGGACTAAATGAAAGAAAGAAAGTAAATATTTGGACAGATTCAAGATATGCCATTGGTGTGATGCACGTTCATGGAGTCCTGTGGAAGGAAAGGGGATTATTATCCTCCCAGGGAATAAGTACTAAATACAAAGAAGGAATCTTAGGAGAAGTCCAGAAAGAGATTAAGGTGGCAATCATGCACTGTAAAGCATATCAGTCAGAAAATACAAAAGAAATTAAGAGGAAACAAATTGGCAGACAGAACAGCTAGAAGGATTGCAAAAAGAGACGCCTTCCAAATGGCATAAATCCATACTAAAACTATTGCTCTACCAAGAGATAAACCTAAATATTCACGGGAAGAAGAGAAACTAGGAAAGCTGCTAAATGTAAGAAAAAATCCAGCAGGATGGGCACAAGGCCAGGTAGTAATCCCATCACTTATAATGAGGGAAATAATACCGGCAAAACATAAAAAATGTCATTGGAGAGCAGAAGCATTAGTGGCACTTCTAAAGAGACGCGCAGTATAAGTAAAAATGCTGGAAATAGCTAAAATGACAACTGCAAAATGTGAAATATGTTGAAAACCAATCCAGTTGTAAAGAAAGAAGTTCAAATAGAAATATTGAAATCAGGAATGGAACCAGGAGATTATTGTCAAATAGAGTTTTCAGAGCTACCTTGGCAAAATGAGTATCAGTACATTTTGGTAGGGGTTGATACTTTTGCAGGATGGCCAGAAGCCTTTCCTTGTTGGAGCAATAAGCAAAAGAAGTCATTAAATGAGTACTGCAGGAACTTACCCCAAGATTTGGGGTGCCTATTGAAATGTCTTTGGATTGAGGCCCACATTTTTTTTGCTGAAGTGGTACAGGGCATTAGTAGAATGTTGGGAATTACTTGGGGCTTACATACTCCTTGGAGACCACAATCCAGTGGAAAAGTAGAAAGAATGAATCAAACATTGAAAAGACAGGTTAGTAAAATATATCAGGAAACTGTTTTGAAATGGCCTCAGGCACTCCCATTGGCCCTTTTGCAAATTCGTGTCCAACCTAAAAGTGGAACTTTAAGTAGTCCTTATGAGTTGCTACATGGAAAGCCATATGAATCTCCAGAACCAAACTTGAATGTAAATATAAAAGGAAAACAAGATATATATATATAGCTATCTACTTCCCCTAGGAAAAACCTTAACTGAGTTTCATAGTGTGGTTGTTTGAAACAGGCCTCTGTCTTTGGAGAACCCAGTACATGATTTCCAGCCAGCAGATTATGTGTACGTGAAAACATGGACTTCTGAACCTCTTCAGGAACATTGGAAAGGACCTTTTCCAGTGCTTGACTACCCTCAGTGCCATCAAGGTAGCTGAATCAGAAGTGTGGATACACTAGACTAGGGTGAAGAAAGCCCCACCATCATGGAAAATTGTTAATAGGGATGATGAGACCCCAAAATTGACTCTGAAATATGTCTAATCTTAGGTATCCTTTTCAGATCTGGGGAGAATGGATATTGTTTTGGATGTTAGTGGGAGCCAATTTTGTGGTAAAAACTGAACAAGATGGAGAACTAGTAAGATATGGAAATCTATTGAAACTGTGATGTAATTCTACTCAAATTCCAGACCTTAATCCTGATGAGATGGCAAGTGAACCAGGAAAAAGATGAGGAGGAAAGAAATAAGATATAAAAGGCAAATAGAAACAGACAATTGGTATATGTCCTGGGTTCAGCAGTAGCAGTCATTTTTGTCCTTCTTAGTAGCTGTTGCAGTGCTGTGTTTTTGACTTTCAGCCTGGGAACAACACTGATAACACTGATGTTTTCAGTTGTTGCTAACTAATGTTTACTCTGACCAAGGACTTTCTGAGCCTCATGCTCTGCCAGGGAAGAGGGGAAGCTGGGAGGAAGCAGAGA
>JAOEHX010054520.1:0-19141 GCA_025448015.1 Bolborhynchus lineola
GGGCTGTCTCCGCAGGCCCCCGGGCCCGCAGGGGAGGGCCGGCAGGCGGGTGGCCGCCGGCTCAGGGATCCGGGGCAGGCGGCGAGCGCCCCCGGCAGCCTGTCACTGCGCCTGGCGCTCACCCGCGGTTTGTGCCGCCCCGGACTAGGTGCAGGCACAGTGGGGTTCGACACCGGCCCTGCCTTCCTCCCTGCCTGGCGCCATGGCCATGAGGGAGCTGGTGGAACCGGAGTGTGGGGGGTCCAACCCCCTCATGAAGCTGGCCGGCCACTTCACCCAGGACAAAGCCTTGCGGCAGGAAGGACTTCAGGGCCCGCTGGCCTGGCCCCCTGGGGCTCCCGGAGCTGCTGCAGCCGTAAGTGTTGCCGGTCGCTCTGCTTACTGGGTTGGGGCTGGGTATGGGGCTGCCTGCGTCTGGGTCAGCCCGCAGGGCATAGGGGTGTGCTGGCAGAGCAGGGCTGTGGCATGAGCAGTGCCGGGGTTTTTGGTGTGCATAGGTGCAGGATTGCTTTTTTTCCTGGGTAAACAGGCCGTGGAGTCACGGGTTTTGTCCTGTAGGGCTGTGGGGTGAGGGGCTGTTTGTGAAGTCGTGTTTATGTGCAAGTCGATGGCTTTGGTGAGGCGTGTGCCTTACAGTCACAGGCCCCGACACGGAGGGTGGTGGGAGAGGGTTTGGACAGTGTCACTGAAGATATTCCTTCTCCTTTAGCTTCTACATAACCATGCAGCTAATGCAAGAAAATGCTGACAGCCTAATGCTGAGGAATATGTAAACTAGTAGGGTTATAAGGAGTGTGTGGAGAGGGGTATGAGGGCAAAGCCATAGGGATAATTGCTCACTATTCCCTGTAGGCACCCAAACCACTGGGAGTGGCCACTGAGGATGAGGTAAGAACAGATTGATCCATCTCCTTACTGCTTTTCTCATCAATATTGTTTGTTATTTTTCCCCTTATATTTTTCCCCTTACCTGATATTAATCTTCTGACAAGCCCATTCCTTTTTCTCATGCTTCGTATTCTGCCTGGTCACTTTCTACGCTATGTTTGTAATCTGTCTCTGTGTTTGGCAGCTGGTTGGAGAGTTCCTGCAGGAGCAGAATGCTCCTTTACTGTCCCGTGCACCCCAGACCTTTAAGATGGATGACCTGTTGGCTGAGATGCAAGAGATTGAGCAGTCAAGCTTCCGACAGGCCCCTCAGCGAGGTGAGGGGAGCTAGAGTAGGTGAAGAGCTGGAGAAGATCTTGGTGTTATGATTATGCTCCTAGCATGGTGATACCCATCTAATCAGCACTTATGAGATTGTATCTAGAGTATTGTTTCCAGATTTGGGTTTTCCAGTATGCTAATGTACTGAGGCAAGGCCAGTGGCGGTAGTGTTCAGGGGTTAGAAAGCATAGTGTAAGTGGAAAGCCTGATGAAAATTGGTTTGTTTAGCCTAGAAAAGAGGGGTCTAAAGGGCAGGGGAGGTGGAGTGTCTTCAGCAGCTGCAGCCAGAATCTTAGCAGTGTTACACAGTGGAAGGACAAGGGGAAATGGACAAAGCTTGTGGAAGGGGGACCTGACTAGCTGTGAGAAAGCATTTCTTCCCTTGGAGGGTGGCTCAGTACTGGAGCAGGCGCCAGGGGAGGCTGGGGAATTGCTAGCTTTGGACAAATGCAGAAGCTAGCTGATGAATGCCCTGAGCAACATAATCCTTACCTTTAGTGTTAACCTACTATGAGAACACTAGCAACCTCCGGAGATTGCTTCCAAGTAGAATCTTTTTGTGATTTTGTTCTTAATGAAGAGAAAGAGCAAGATGAGAGATGAGGGAACACTTAAATGATGCCTTTGAGTGCCCCAGTCCTCACTTCTGTTTTTCCTTCTTGTAGCTCCAGGTGTGGCAGCTCTGGCACTGTCTGAAAACTGGACCCAGGAATTCTTGGCTGCAGCAGATAGTGCTGGTGATGTCTCCTCAGATTACAACGAGGCTGACTGGTCACAGGAGTTCATTGCTGAAGTAACAGGTGACAGCTCTTTTTTGGAATTACTGTTAAGATGTTGCCCAGTCACGTGCTAGTGTACAGTGGAGGACTACCAGATGTGAAATTGGAGTAATGCTTTGGGCCCAGTAGTCAGTGTGTTACTATAGCAGCTTTGATAGGGGGTGGGGAGAAGGGGAAACCCACCTTCTTTGTGATAGCTTAGCCAAGTTGTGAAGAGTGTGGAGTGGAAGCTTTTATTTGGGCGTAAGGGTCCTTCGTTTTTAACGTGGGTTACTTGGGGAACTTAGGAGAAGCAGGCTATGCAAAATGCTTCTATAAAAGCTGTCAGGATTCAACTGATGGAAATTCTGGAGATGGTCTGGTTCTGCTTCTTGTTTACATATTCTCTAATTCCCTCTTCTAAGGCTAAATTTGCCTTTGCTACAAAGGTAAATATTGCTTAGTGTGCTTTGGCCAAATACTTTATATCAGTTTTATGGAAGTAGAGGAAATTTGCACATTGGAAATATGCAAAATGTATATTTCTGTCCTGAAGGGTAAGCTTTCTGTTTCAAGCAAGCCAGCAGTTTATCCCAAAAGCTGTCCTGCATTGTATGTAGAGATGGTGCTGTTACAGGGTCCTGTTACCATCCACAACCTAATCTGGAAGTTACGAATAAGATTTGAATAGATGCTATTCTCTTTTCTAGCAGTGGCCACTATAAAGGACCAAGTATGCCAACTCTTTGACCTTCACTCTTTATACTTCTGGGAATAGAAATTGGCATTTACTAAGGTCTTAGAGCAAGTTCTGAGGAAAACCTAATGCTTTGTAGGCTGTGCTTTGTAAGAGACTTGTAATCCGTTGCTGATTTTCTTGACCTACACAGTATCCCCACATGAAGCAGACAAATGATTTGTGAAACTAAAGGAGGAAATCATAAGGTTGTTGGCACCATGGTGGTATCTGTATTAACACATAGTCTGAACCTAAGGCTTGATTTAGATTTAGCTCAGAATAAAAGAAGAAACAAGCAAAAACTTCCTTTGAAGAGTTCCTCTCTGCACATCAGCTAACTGTGTGAAGTGGAGAGCGCAAAATCTGAAGTTCATATAAGTGATGGTCTGCCTGTGTTGCTCTTCTCCCCATTCTTCCTGATGTCCTATGCAGATCCGCTCTCTGTGTCTCCTGCTAAGTGGGCAGAAGAATATCTAGAGCAGTCAGAGGAAAAACTGTGGCTTGGGGAAGCAGAAGACCAGTCTTCAGCAGATAAATGGTGAGTCTGTCTTCTCAAGACTGGTTATTGTTGCTGGGCACTTGGGTGGGTGAAGGCAGGTGGTGGAAATCTGCTATGAATGCTTTTGAGTCATTTAACCTCGATTCAAGTTCTCAGGCCTTTGGTTTCAGATGAAGGAGGAAACAGTGCTTGGAGATGGAAGTTTCTAAGAGATCCTAGCTGATCTGTTTTCTAGTTCCAGGAAGATACAGTGCTTATGTAGGATAACTTAATCTCGTACCTGATACAAAGCTTCTTGAAGTGATTTTGGAGACTCCTAATCGAGCAGAATTTTCCACAACAGATGCTTTTGATTTGGAGATCCCAAGTACTAGACTCTTCTAGTTTTAAACATTCATCACTTTATTCCCATTATTTGATAAACCACATCCAGCCTTTCTGCTGCACATTCCTAGATTCAACCTTCCAGACATTGTTTTCATGTGGCTTTGGTGTGGTAGACTGAAGAATAGTCAATTCTACTACTGTATAGGTACTTACTACTACTTCTCTGTGTAGGTACCTGTTAACTGCAGTTATGTTTTTAAATTAAAGAAGCAAAACACAAGCAGACAACGTGGGCATTGAGATTTTGCGTATTGGAATTCTCCTTCCTCCTGGCTCTTGCCTTTTCTAAATACCTTTCTGCAAATATGGACATTCCTGAGTTACTGCTGCCAGTTCCAAAGACTTCACCAAGACTGTATGTAGTAGTAACACCTGGAACTAGTCCTGTACTGCTGTAAGCCAGACAACAGATTGAGTTGTGTGCTAACACCTGGAACTAGTCCTGTACTGCTGTAAGCCAGACAACAGATTGAGTTGTGTGCTTGCTATGAGTCCTCTGCAGAGTTGATCCTTTTCCAAGGCACTGTTCTATGGGCATGACCTACTTTCTCTGTTCCTAGATATATGACCTTGGTTTTTGTAGTGCTAAAACTTGCAATGTCTGGTAGCATGTGAACTTGCCAAGGAATCCAGATTGTTGTGGAGAACTGTGTTGTCACTGTAATCGTTTAATTCTGCTGCTGTTTATGTTGGTCTCTTGCACAGTTTGTCAGGGAGTGATTTTGAATTTTTACAGACAGGTAAGTGTACTGAATCACTTAGGAGAGACTTTCTGAGGAGGGGTTGTATCCCTCAGTGGTGTTGTCTGGCCCATTGTGTAGACCACTGTTTGTGAAGGCATTCACTGTTGCTTGGTGTCAGACTATCTCTTTTACTGCCCCTGAACACAGGTATGAGGAATATCAACCTGAGGATGATCTTAAGAAAACCGTTAGTGATTTCCTCTCTAAAGTGGATGATCCAAAACTCAAGAATTCTGAGGTAGGAAGTTCCCTGACCAGGGCTGACAGATACCTGGTGTGACTAGGGGTGCTGGGAATTGAGTAGGGGGAAGACAGTAAAAGAATAAAGCCTCCTGCTCTCCTGTGTTTTTTTCCCTGATTCCTGGAAGTTGAGCCCTACAGTCCACTTTAGATATTATCCATCTCTACCACATGGCTCTGGTGAAGTCCTGTCCTCCATTTTTGAGCCTTTTGTGCTTACTTTGCAAAGAGAAGTCCTCTTAGTGAAGCGGGGGGAGGTGTGGGCAGAGGGCTTATTGGTAGAGCATCTGCCCAGCTCCACACTTGTTTCATTTCTCTGCCACAGTTCCTAAAATTTGTCCGCCAGATCGGAGATGGGAGGGTATCGATCGAAGCTAATCAGGTGATCCACAGAGACCAAGATCAGGCAGAGCAATGGGCAGCTGAGTTTATGCAGCAGCAGGTAGGAGCCCCAGCTCTATGTGCTCTGAAAGAGGAAAGCTCTTTGCCACAGTGCACAGTCTGGGAGCAAGTCCAACTCTTAGCAATGCTCTGCTGATGATTAGGCTGTGGGAGGCAAGGGGAGGGGCTGTTGGGCTCTTCTTAGTAGATCTAGCTGGAAGCTGGGAAGGTATTTGGGTGGTGTGAGTTTTCTCATCTCTCATAGCACCTGGGAGGAAGGGAATATTCATCAGAACTCTCTACTTTACAGGCCATCAGTTCTTGCTGATGGAGAGGAAGGGTCACCATAGCCCTTCCTGCTGTTTTGGGATGTGCCTTGAAGTTGCTAGAGTCTAAAAAGAAAGGTGTGTTTCTGTTTCCAAACTTCCAGGGGACATCTGATGCCTGGGTGGATCAATTTGCACGATCTGGGAACATGTCAACTCTTGATACGGAATTTGAGCAGGCAAAGACTGCTGTGGAGGTAATGCTGGTGGAGGAGGGCTGGAGTACCAACTGGGAGCTGATGATGGGGTTACCTCTCTCCTTTGCATGCTGTGAGGAGGACTAGAAACAATTAAGAGGGTGTTCAGTGGTGTGTCTGTAGAGCTCAGTTTGTGGTTGAGGTACTCTAGTCATATTCTGTTCTCCCTTCAGTCAGATGTGGACTTCTGGGACAAACTCCAGGCAGAATGGGAGGAGATGGCCAAGAGAGATGCAGAGGTTCACCCTTGGCTCTCTGATTATGAAGACATCAGCTCTTCATCATATGACAAGGTAACAAAGAACAGGTTCTCTAATCCCTAGCGCTGTGATGGACTGCCTTGAGCAGACTGGCAGTATGTCTACCTTGCAGATGATCTCCACAGATCCCCAAATGCTGCTAGGATTTCTTCTCCCACTGATCCTTAGCTCTAATTTACACCCTCAGATCAGCTTGGGACTGAATAAATACTGATTTCACTTATGCTTGTCTGCAAATGCAGTTCTTGCCCAACACAAAGTACCAGTTAATGCTGGGACTTTTTGCAATGGGTGCAATTGTTGCCAGCTACCACCAGCCCCCAAGCTGATAGGCCCTATACCAGATGTTTAGTCTCTGTTGCAACTTATTCCAAGTCTGTTTTTGAGTAAATCTTTCAGTACAGAGCAGGCAGAAAGAAGAGCCATTGTTCTCTGATGTGCTACAAATTAGCAGAGAGGATGGGGTGCCGGCTGCTCAGCAGCTTTGAGTGCTTCTGGTGCAGCAAGACTGGATTGTGCTGTTCACTGCAGAGTGCTTTTCTGCCCTAAGTCTGTGTCCTAGCATTATCTCCTGTCTGTTTCCCCCACTAGGGATACCAGTTTGAGGAAGATAATCCCATGAGAGATCACCCAGATGCATTTGAAGAGGGGCGGAAGCGTTTGGAGGAAGGTGACCTCCCCAATGCTGTCTTGCTTTTTGAGGCTGCAGTGCAACAGAAGCCAGATCATATGGAGGTGAGTGAGAGGGGAGCTAACAGGCCTTGGCCAGGTGTTCTGCTTCTTGGATCCTTTCCTTTTGTGAGGTGTCAGGATGTGCGTGGAAAACTTCCTTCAGTGTTAAGAGCTGTGAAGGGTATATGAAAATGTCACTTTTTTTCTGTGGCTGTGGTTTAGTAGCTGATGTATGTGAATCCCCAGGAGGGCTGTGGGAAGAAGGTTTATGACTAGGGTCAGTTACAGGAAGTGCAAAGGCTCTGTCCCAGAGCTGTGTAAAATCCTAGGAGCACGTGAGGCTGTGCTTGGAGCCAAGACAAGGAGTTCTCATCTCTTGCTTCTGTGGTAGCCTTTATTGGCATTGCAGGCTTGGAGATGCTTATGGCAGATCACTGCTTTCAAGACTAATTTACAGCAGCTGGTTAGTCAGGACTCCTAGTTAGGTCTTCCATCTAATTGCCAGGACAAGGTGTAACCCCAGGGGGTTGAGAGGTGGCTTGGGTATCTTCGCAGTTTTCATTTGAAGCTCTGGGCCAGGGAATGGTTTTTATACTGAAGACAAATTTCCAGCTCTTAATTCAGTGAATACTTACTTCCATAAAGCACTTTTGCTTCTGCAGAATTGATTGGGAAATGGAGTGCCTGCCTTGAGGACCTAGGAATGCTGAATTGTGTGTCCAATTCATATATATATATATAAGAATATATATATGTAAATATGTAAATATATATGTTAATTCTACATGTGTTAGCTCATATATACAGTTAGCTCTGGTAACTGTATATGGTTGGAAATACCTAAGGTTAATCTTGAGGCCTAGATGAGAGTGACCTCTTGAAACGGATGTTCTTGGCTTCTGGGCATGCAGTCATTTAACATTCTAGGGTATTGGGAGTAGGTGAAAGTAATCAGAGGTTTTGAAGATCTACTTAAGATTTGAAGTGGTTAAAAAGTGATGCTAATTCCCCTTTAGAATGGGCATTCTCTTACGTTAGGCAGTGTGGGCTGCAGGCTGGGCATAACAGAGAGGTAGTTGAAACCTTAGGGGAATAAATCTTGGGACAGTTCTGGCTGCAGTGAAAACATTTCTGGATTCTGTTGTGCCTGCAGAAAGTACAGGAGAAGTTAGGACTTCACAAATACAGTACAGTGATTGAACAGACAATAGAAATAGACAATTAAATTGAACAATTGCTCTGAAGGAAATGTCATGGTTGCTTTGCTCCAAATCATGACTTCACTTTGAATCTCGGCTCTTCTGCAGGCAGAACACTATGCAGTTATCAGTCATCAGCTGAGACACTGGGATAAGCTGCCCAGAGAAGTGGCAAATGGTCCATCCCTGTCAGTGTTCAAGTTCGGGTTGGGTAGAGCCTTGGGTGACATGGTTTAGTGTGAGGTGTCCTTGCGCATGGCAGAGGGTTTGGAACTCTATGAGCTTAAGGTCATCAGACCCAAACCATTCTATGATTCTATGAATCTACGATTTGAGACATTAGATTGCCTCTTGCTTGTGCAGTGTGTCTGGGTCTTTGTTAATGAAACTGTTTATTTCCTTGATACAGTGGATACTGCATTTTGTGACTTATGTTCAAAAAGGGAGTACTTCATGTTGACAAACCCACCAGCTATCTGCCCTGCTTTTGAGCAAGGGGAGTGATTATCAGTATAAAATGAACAGGTAATTGGAGTTAGTGCCTTAATTAAATATTCCCTCTTTAAGCTGCCTGGAGATGGAAGTGGTTTTCATGTACTGGTGTCACAATGATTGAAGAGTCAGTAAAGTAACAGTGCTTCTACTTTTCAGGCCTGATGGTCAACTCCCTAAGGTTATCACTTGCTAGTGGACTGCTGCACAAGTATATACAGGTGCCTACCTTGAAGGTCTCATTTATTAGCACTGTTGCTATGCCATTTTGTTCTTAGGAAATAAGAGATTTGCTTTTCCCTCCTCCTTCTGCAGTTTGGCTGCAGTTAGAACTTAAAAGTGGATATTACGTGACTTTAAAGTTTAAAACTGCCAACAGTTGCTTTATGATAGATCTTAACTTCCTTTTTTCACTATAACAATGCCAGTTCTATTGGCCTTGAGAACCCATGTGCCATAAAGTCTATTTCTGCTTGTCTTTTGAGAGAAGCTTGTATCTGCAGCTAATATGGGTACTTGTATATATTTGGTCTCACTCTAAAAACATGTTGGATACTATAGTGAATTTAAATCTCTGTATTTGTGGTTTATCAGCTGACGTTTTTCTCTGGCTGTGAAGAAGTCTGACTGTATATCTTTATCTTCTCCAGGCCTGGCAGTATCTGGGAACCACCCAAGCAGAAAATGAACAGGAGCTTTTGGCAATCAGTGCCCTCAGACAGTGAGTGTTGCAAAAGAGCTTTGGAGCATGGCTCCTTGTCTAGTGCCACGGGGACTGTATGGCTAGCGTGATGTGCTCTGTCTGTTGTTACCTCCTGTGTCTGGGTGTCTCCAAGACAGATTTAATACTGTATTCACTTTTCTTTGACCTGCAGGTGCCTGGAACTGCAGCCTGGGAACCTCACAGCCCTTATGGCTTTAGCAGTCAGCTTCACCAATGAGTCCTTGCAGAAGCAGGCATGTGAGACCCTACGGGACTGGCTGCGTCATAAACCGGACTATGCCCACTTGCTGGAGAAGGAACCGGAGGAGAGTGTCTCAGGGACAAATCTGGGGCCTTCCAAGCGTGTCCTAGGCTCCCTGCTGTCTGAGTGAGTTAGGGTTACAAATTGAGAGGCTTCTCGGAGGGCTGGGACTGTTTCAGGCCGGAGCAGAGGGAGCAACCCAAGGCCAGCTCTCTCCACAGTATACCAATATCCTTGTTCTGTGTTTTTCCAGCTCGCTATTCATGGAGGTGAAGGACCTGTTCTTAGCAGCTGTGCGCAGCAACCCCTCAACTGTGGATCCTGATGTTCAGTGTGGCCTGGGTGTCCTTTTCAACCTTAGTGGTGAATATGAGAAGGCTGTGGATTGCTTCAGTGCCGCACTCAGTGTGCGCCCCAATGTAAGAAAGCATGGAATGTAGACACTGGAGGTACCTGGAGGTTTATGGATGAAGGTTTGGGTGGAGGTGCTGATTGTGTGACAGTTACCTTTTGTAGTGAAGGAATAAGACAGACACATGGGGAAGGGAGGGTTGGTTTGGTCCTTAAAAATATCCAACTTCTCAGCCCTTTCTCTCTACCCCCTTCTCCAGGACCATCTGCTATGGAACAAGCTGGGTGCCACCCTGGCCAATGGGAATCGGAGTGAGGAAGCTGTGGCTGCATATCGTCGGGCGCTGGAACTCCAGCCAGGATACATCCGCTCTCGCTACAACTTGGGCATCAGTTGCATCAACTTAGGTGCCCACCGGTGAGCATAGGATAGGCAGATCTGCTGTGATCCTTAAGTGTGCTTGTGTTCATGGGAAAGACTGTGATAGGTTACAAGGGCAGTGCTATGCTACTTGCAGCCTTCCCTTGGCACAGGAGAGTAGAGGGAGGGTGTAACTGCCCTAGAACAAAGCATCATATAGATGCAGATGGAGTAGGAGCCATCTGGACTTCAGTCACTGTTAAGAGGGAAAGGGGAATTTCTGATGCTGAAGCAGGGCAGGATTTGGTGAAGAGGAGGAGACTGTTTTGGAGGGGAAGTAGTTGAGAGGCAAATGGGGGAGGGAGTGTGAGATGTACCATCTTCTCCAGTAAGCATGTATATGTTCTCATATTGACAGCGAGGCTGTGGAGCACTTCTTAGAGGCTTTGCACATGCAGCAGAAGAGCCGAGGTCCGCGGGGGCAGCAAGGAGCTATGTCTGACAACATCTGGAGCACACTCCGCATGGCCCTTTCCATGCTGGGGCAAAGTGACCTGTATGGGGCAGCTGATGCCCGTGATCTCCCCACACTGCTTCAGGCATTTGGCCTCCAGCAGTGACTCTGGGATAGGCTCCCCTGCAACTGCAGGATTGGCCCAGCCCAGCAGTGACCTTCCTTAGAGAGAAAACATTGACTAGGGTTCACACATCTCCTTGCTCTGGTAGGGCAGATCACTGACAACTGTTTTTGAAAGAGCCTTTTGCTGATGTGTGAAACTTCCCCTACCTGTCTGTTGTGGCCTGTGCATCTCTGAGTGGTTCATGTTATCACCTCCATGACTGACTGACACTCTGCTGGTAGGTAGATGATCAAAGTGGGGAAGATTGCAACATCCAGCCCATTTTCCAGTCTGCATTTGCAGTAATGCCCAGCTTGGCTAAGAGACCTCCCTGTGGGGACTATCTGCTGGATATGTCTCAAGTGCAGGTTACTTTGGTGGGGTGGGATTGCTGGTTGGTGAAAGGGTGAAAATTCTGGGTTTTGAGCATGATTCCCCATCTGTGTGCTTGCATGTGTATATATGTGGGTTGCTAGGGAGAACTGTGGGCAGCAGTGCACTTTTCTGCGTGCTGGTAACTTCATGGTACAGCCAGATGCTTGTTTCTCTGTCTTCACTGAACCTTTTTAAGAGCGGAGTATTGTGCTTGTGCTGCAGACTCAAATGGAGGCCCTTTTCCCTGTTCAGGGTAAGAGGAGGTCCCAGAGTTCAGACCTGGAGGAATGTGATAGGAATAGAAGTCTAAAATGTAATCTCTCTGCCCAGAATATGGTGGGGAGACGGTTTCGTCTTAATTTTTTGCTTTATCATGTCACTGTTTTACTTTGTGCAGAAGTTCCCCATCTTATGTGTAGCTGAATCTTGTTAATTATAAATATCTGTATATGATTCTACTGGGAAAAAATGTTTTTTAATTGTAAAGTATTTTGTATAATAAAGGGGGGAGAATTAAAACTGTCTAAATAATGTCTTTTTCTGTGCCTCTGTTGGAGTTGCATGCAGTGGGTAGTATGGCTCTCTGGGATATAAACCCATTGGTTTTCAAAAGATAGATCAGAGTCTCTCTGTCTTTCCTTCTGACCCAGGTTTTGTTCTAATGTTAGCTCATATGCAAGTGAAGGTTAAAGGACTTCATTTTGCTGTAGCCTCAGCCTTCAGTTCTGTGAGTCAGCACAAGAACTTTCCTGTACCATAAACTCTGTTTTTCTTGCTTAAGCTTAGGGGTCAGTGAAGCCTAAACCTTTTGTTTTTGTTTTTTAGCCATCTGCAGTGAGGGAGGTTGTGGTACATTTTATCACCTCTTTGAGAACCCTGACTGCTGTGCTGGTTAGGACCAGGACTTAGGCAGGGAGCACTTACTCTTCTTTTCCCACCAGGCACTTGTTTCCTCATGCCTCTACTTCACATCCTTGTTTTTCTCTCACTACCATAACAATCAGGAGCAGAAGCTGTGTGCAGAGACTCGTTCTTGCTGTATGTTTTCAGAGCTCCAGCTTCCTCTGTGTCTCCTGTCCAGCCCTGTGGACTGAAACCTACGTGCACTGTTCTGGAATTGCTGCAATGCATGCAAAGTGATTTGCTGCTTATGCTGTCTAAAAGGAAGGGTGACGCTGCTTCCGTGTTCTGCTCACATGCACTGCAGGTCAGAGATGTGCCTTTTCATTTTTACTGGTCTCTGTCCTTCTGTCAGGTTCTCTGCTCAGCAAAACAAAACATGAATGCCTGTGCTGTTCCTCACCTGCTGTCCCTTCCCTCGTTCTCAGCTGTCCCTTTCACCAATGATTTGCTTTGCTGCACCACATTCCAATATCATCCTCCCATTATCACTGCTTGGTTTTCCCTTTTTCTCATCCTCAAGTGCTGTTAAGGCTTCTCCTCTCCTTGGGTTCCTAGTTGTCTCAATTCCCATTTGGTTTGATCTCTTGACTTTGTGCTTGGTGTTTTTCCCTGTCACACATCCTCTCCTGTCCCTGCAGCTAGAGTGGGCTGTCACGACTTGTACCCTTTCTCTGTAAGTTGTTCTCGCTTTCTTGTCTTCCTTCTATGCTGAAAGTAGATATCACAGCATCTGTCCTACTTTTGCTGAGGCCAGATCTTCCATCTACACACTAGTTTCTGTTTAGTGTCCTAGGGCTGAGTGAAGACTGAGCAGCCTTTGTGCAGACCATGTCCTGTTAAGAATCATCTTTGGAAATGAGCTGTTGGTTCAGGGAGCAGCAGCTGGCTGATGGCGTCTGCATTCTGGGTCCTGTTCACACCTTTTGCCTGTCTGCTACAGCCTTGTCTCTGGCAGCTTCCAAACCAGGCTTGCACTGGGGCTCTGTAAGTATCTTCATCCTAGTTTGCATTTCCAGCCATATCTATGCCTGCATCCACATCTTCTGTTGCTATGCCCTATTGTACAGTGAGAGCAGGTAGTGGGTAGTGAATATTTTTGGTTCACAGAAAGGTAAGGCAGTGAGGAATGTTTGGAAGCCCCTAATCCAACCCCTGCTAGTCTGTATTTTCAGATAGTTTTGGATACCTGGCATGAGATACATGAAACTGTGAAACTCTTAACTGTCCATGTCTTTAGGACAAGCTGTAGGTACAGGAAACCACTGTGCATCTGATGGGTAGGTTTTTCTTTGTGAACTTTCCGGTTTCTCTGGTGAATTTCTTAAGCAGAAGTGACACCTAGCGCTGAGTTGAGGGCAGGCCAGTGACTGTCATGCTTGGACCAAGCCGCTGAAAGGGTTAGGAGCACAACCTGCTGGTGTAAGAGGAATTAAGTGTCAGATACATTTTCTGACCATGTGAGTGTGGGGAGCTGGAACGGCTTTCCCAGCCAAATGTGTTGCTGTGAAACTAGTTTGCTTCTGAGGGTCTGTGGTGCATCTGGTGCTCTATCAGTCAAGAGGCATGACCTATCCATGCATCAAGGCCAGCCATGAGCTGAGAGCCAAATCAGTGTGGCGAAGTGCTGAAGAGAGCCAACTCAGCCCCAGGAAAGTTTTCCTAAGAGCTTATTTTCTAACCTGCAATGCAACCTGGCGTTATTACGAAGTAAGATAAGTGGTTAATGTGTAATCATCACCCTGTTTCTGGGTAGGCAAGGTCTGACCTTGAGCCCAAGTTTTATGTTCTGCAGTTACCCAAATGCGCCTGAACTTGTTCTGTTAGATATTGAGCAAAACACTGCTCTTAGGCCTTCTGGATGAAGTCTGGTGGTGACCATACAGAGCTCTGCACAGTCTGATTTATCTTACTGAGGAGGCTGAGGATGCTGCATACCACATACCCACTGATACCAGTGTTACAGACCACATTAGGACATGCTAGTGTTTGCTTTCCACCTTCCAATACACTGTTTCCTTTGGGCACAGCTGGCTTCATCTGGAGAGGTCAGTGTTTTCAAGTTATTTTCACCTAGAGTAGGGAGAATGTTCCGCATTCTTGGAATTGAATTTTTGCAATCCCATTGAAAGAAGATCTTTGGTGAATAGAGCAAGGAAACCTGAAAAAGGGCTGTAAAAACAGAAGTGTCCTAAAACACATGGAGCCTGAGCTTATCACCACTGCATCTGCCCCCAAAAGCCTAGCTGGGGAACACAGGTGTCTGCCATGTCAGCACAGCCTCCAGTGCTTATTTTAAAATGGGAACAAAGCCCAGCAGGTGATAGCGCAGTGTGTTCTGCATTTCATTTTTAGCTATAAATGCAAGACAGTCGTGGCAGACAGGAGCCCATCACAGAGCTAGATAAATATTGCAGTGCAGAGCTGCATCACAGCTGGCATCATACACATCTCGGAGTGCAGCTGCCATTAGACAGCCTTAATGCAGAACTGCAACTCTGTGCTCTTCAGGTAAATGTGTGTATGGCAAAACAGCTCCTGAACTAGCTAGTGAACCCACAGCTGCAAGATAGCTTTGCACAGTTCATATTCCAAATGCAAATAGTTTGAAGTTGTCTTAGTTGAAGTGTGACCTTGACACGCTTGAGAAGTGGCCAGTGCCAGTCTTGTGAAGTTCAACAATGTGAAGTGCAAGGTCCTGCCCCTGGGATGAAGATATCCAGGCCCAGAAGTAGTTCAGAGCAGCCCTGTGAGAAGGACTGGGGAGTGCTGGCCCATGAGAAACTGAACATGAGTCAGCTGCAGTGTGCACTTGAGCACAGAAACCAGTTGTGTCCTGGGCCGCTTCAAAAGGAGCGTGACCAGCAGCTCGAAGGAGGTGATCCTGCCCCTCTACTCTGGTCTTATGAGACCTCACTTGCAGCACTGTATGCAGTTCTGGTGTCTTCACCATAAGAAGGATATGTTGATGCTGGAGCAAGTCCAGAGGAGGCCACTAGAATAAGGGGGCTGGAGCACTGCCTGTATGATGGACAGGCTGAGAAAGTTGGGGCTGTTCAGCCTGGAGAAGAGAAGCTGTGCAGCGACCTCAGAGCAGCTTTCGGTATCTGAAGGGGGCCTACAAGGATGCTGGAGAGGGACACTTCGTTAGTAACTGTAGTGATAAGGAAGGGGTGATGGGCTCGAACTTCAACAGGGGGAGGTCAGGTGTGTACAAGGAAGTTCTTTACTGTGAGGGTGGTGGTTGCAGGTTGCCCAGGGAAGCTGTGTGTGGCTGCCCCATCCCTGGCTGTGTTCAAGGCCAGGTTGGAAAGAATGCTGAGCTTTGGTAAAGAAAGAGCATTGTAAAACAAACTACAATGTAAGTGATGCTGGTTGTATGCTCATATTTTGTTTATGCATCTAGCAACAGAAGCAACATGTAACACAAAGTAGTACAGGACATCAGAATACCAGGTGCAGGTGCAGAAGGATGCACAGTCATGGATGTCTCTTGTCTTTGAGTCTCTTCAGTTTGACAAAATACAATAGCTTTTGCATTCACAGTGATTTTGGGGAGGGAGAGTAATACAAGGCAGGGTTGAGAAACACAGATAAGCAGTACAGTGTAGAAAGAAGAGAGCTTCCCTGTTCAGTGTTTCTGTGACACTGGGTGTGAACGCTCTGCAAAAAGCAATACAAGCATAGAGATCTAGGTCTCAGATTTCTTGCTGGTGCTGCTGCTTCCCTCAGCACTGCAGGATTTGCAGTCTAATAGCTCTTGCCAGGGAGAAGGGGGCGCAGGAATGAAAGCTTGTTATTGAAATTGATGGCCCCATAATGTGGAAGGTGTTCATGTTGTCGCGCAATGTACCGGAACCCCCTCCCATCGCTGTGTTCACACAGCAGCCAGGCACCTCTCTGCACTTGGTGAGAAGATATGGTGTTGTTATCATGTCCCCTACTTAGATTGGTTGGTTCTTTTATCACCCTGGACCTCCCTTGATAATTGATATGTTCGTAGAGAGTGATCTGGGGATTGTGCAGATTTTCAGTGATCATCTGCAGAGAAGTGATCTTATCATTCATATTACTCTCAACAAAGTTATGTGCTCCCTCCTCAAATACCACTAAGTGGCCTGTATAGTTAGAGTGCTCATAAGCCACCCAAGGCTGGCCAGTTACTGTCACCGAAGAGATACAATCATTCCAGTCTACATCTTTTAGGTTGGCAATGTCACTGGTGAATGCTTTGGAATAACCCTGGAAGTTGGCATGCTCATAAACGGTGATTTTTCCCATCTTCCTACTCGTCCAGTAGGACTTCTGTAGCTCAGATTTCTTGCTTCAGGAGCTGGATGACAACCTGCAGAAAAGGGAAATTGGAAACAAATCATGCTTGTAGAAGCCTTTCTGCATCAGACACAAAATGCTGGAGAATGAAAGGGAGGGAAATGGAAAAGTAAAACATTTTTAGAGGATAAATACAGCAGCAGCTGAAAAGTGTGAGGGCATGACAGAGATCTGAATTTGGAATAAGAAGGAAAATGTGATAGGTACACCAAAACTGCCCAGTTTTATTTAGTTGTGTATGTTGGTTTATGTGCATGTGCAAGGGGCATCTAAGCATTTAGTTCAACATCTTATCTCTGTATCCAAATACTGATGAAATAAAATATAGAACTGGTGTTTAATCTTTCAGTTGATAATTGACACTGCATTTGAGGACTGCTTTAGCAATTGGTGTTCATTGTTTGGACTAGATTTCATAATCCGCGTAATACCACAAATAAAGAATTAATGTGGTGTTCAATTAGTTTCTAAATGAAAGTGCGTTTTGTACCATAAACAGGAAAAAAAATACCTGTTTTGCTAAGGCCAGAACTGAACTTTTAGACCCACTGAAATAATTTTGTTCTTTTCATATGAAATGGTATTGAAATCAAGAGATTCCTTTTCTGACATAAGTTGAGAAGCAACCAAGTTCAAAGCATCAGCTCTGCGAGTCAGGCTACATTTCAGGTTGTAAATGCCTCTCTGTAGCACTGTTACAAATACTCATGTCTAATTCCACACAGATTTGTCTGGAATCAGATAAAGAACCACAGTATTTGTTAGTAATAGCTGCAGGAACAGAAATGAGCAGCCAGTTAATGTAACAGCTTTCTAAGTCACATAACAGTCATTGAAGCAAAGGTTTAGGTTTCAGGACAAATATATGTGAGGGAAAGAAACAGTTACTGTAGTTGATTCTAGGAAGAGATGGAAGAAGATCCGATCTCCTCCACTAAGATTAAAAGTCATTAAAATTGCAAGACCTGAGCAACAAAATCAACATTAAAACCAAGAAATCTCTCTTAAAAACCAAAAGAAAAGTCTTACTATGTGATTGGAAGCAGTTAAATGTTTTTTCACTATTATAATTTACTTGGGCTGTGGTTACCCACACTTCAGTTTATTGATTGACTGAGCCACTGGCTACTACCTACTGCCTGTAGAAAAAATAATAATAATATTCATTATCCAACAGGATCCTTGTGCCCAAGATTCATTGGTAAAATATTCTCACTTTCACCCCTTGGAATTCTGTAGCAATGTCTTTATCCACCCTCTCCCTTTGTAAGGTATTTTTATCGTGCATTTTCTCATCACCTCAAAGATGTGTTAAGTTTCTGCAGATACAGACACTGGAGTCCCCCATATGTGCTGCAGCTCTCATCCCAACATTTAAACCTTTTTCTCTTCAGCTGCATTTCACAGTAGCTGCCCAAAAAGCCATTGAAAGTTTTAATGTAAAGAGTGTGCATCTCACCTCAGTGTTCACTTCTTGGACAGGGGGAGTTGATGGCACTTCCTTCGTTCAGCCCGGTGCTGCTGTTTATGAGCGGTGGCTCGCTTGCCTGCGTTTATGGCTTGCACAGAGTGTTGTGAAATACCCCTTTCAATGGAACTGGGAAGTGACCAGTATGACTCTGAGAAGTCATTATCTATTTTGTTTTGATTTTCCCAAACTCATCTATCTCGTTGCTCTGGTTCCAAAGCCTGTTGAATAGCAAGCATCATGTCAAACCGTAGAGCTCTGATTCTTGTCTCTATTCTCCAGAAGCCAGCTGAAATACAGTAACTAATCCATCAAAATGTTTTTGGTACATGGCCTGTAGAACTGTTTTGTTTGTTGCAGTTTACTGCAGGAACTGCATGGCATCCTGTACCTGCTGTGGTAATTAAAGAAAATGAATAATTGCTGATAGTGCACGTTGGTCAAGCCAAGGAGTGTTTGTGTGCATGAGTACAAGGTCAGGCTGGAAGACCTTCTGGGAAGGCATTGTTTATAGAATGCAATTTATGGTGACTGGAAACCGTCACTGTTACTGATGTGGTTTCTGTTTGGCTTCATAGCTCAGACCTATATCTGTGTGCTATATATTACTATGCTGGAGTGAATAAAGTGGGACTAGTTGTGGAAGCGTGGGGATTGTGTGTTTGTGTGTTTAGCCTCTTTCTTTACAGGTGTTGCGAATAGTGCCCTCCGTATGTGGTAACGACTGCTCGACATTGTGGTGTCCGCGCGATCCGACAGGGAATTTCTGGTACCGACATTTGCTTGTTACGGATCAGTAATACCCATTGAATGGGGAATTACGGGATTGCGTTAGAAAAGTGGGACAAGTAGGATCAGCTCAACAGAAATTATATTTTAAAGTTTTACAGCAAATTCTAAACTCCTCTGGATATCGTTTGTCTGAGAAGCAAGTGTTGAATCTTTTGTTATGGGTGAAACCAAATTGCAACTGGTTTCCAGCAACAGGGCCGTTTCATACCTCGATATGGGAGAGAGTGGTAGAACATGTACAGACTCGAAATTGCCTTGGTGTGGAGGTTCCTGCTGATGTAATAGTGACATGGTGCTTTATCTATTCTGTATTATCTAATTTACAAGTTGCTGAGGATATAATTCAGAAACATGGTAAAACAAATGATCAAAATACTGACAATTTGAAAGAGCAAGGACAGAAGGATGAGAATACCTTTTCTGTGGAGTCTGAGGATCCTTTTTTTCCTGGCTCCATAGATGCAGAAAAGGAGCAAAATTTATACCCACTTCTGATGCCATTAAAAGCATTCACATCAAATATTCCTCATGCTCCTCAGCCTACTGCACCTCCCTTGACTGATCTCAATAAAGAATTATTTGACCAGCTGTTAGTTAACCAGAAGGCTACTAAAATATGCAAAAATGCATGGGGAAAGAGAAAGAGGACAGTGATTTTACTGGAGACATGGCTTTTGGTTTTCCTGTATTTCATAGAACAGATGGACAGGGACAATGACAACCAGGACATGAAAATATTCTGTGCACAGTATTTAAGGAATTGAAAAAATCAGTGATGGAAAAGAGAATTCAAAGTCTTTATACATTAGGTCTGCTAGAAATGATGGCTAGTTCAGGATCTATGGTGCCATGGGATTGGAACACTTTAATGCAAA
>JAOEHX010054521.1:0-20817 GCA_025448015.1 Bolborhynchus lineola
GTGTTTAAGTAGTTGTAGAATCATAGAACCATAGGATGGATTGGGTTGGGAAGGGCCTTAAAGCTCATCCAGTTCCAACTGCCTGCCATGGGCAGTGACACCTTCCACTAGACCAGGTTGCTCCAAGCCCCGTCCAGCCTGGCCTTGAACACTGCCAGGGACGGGGCAGCCACAGTTTCTCTGCCAAACTGTGCCAGTGCCTCACCACCCTCACAGGGAAGAAATTCTTCCTAATTTCTGATCTAAATTCTCTCTGTCAGCTAAAGCTGTTAACTGGAGTACTAGAAGTCCAGAAAACCAAGATGCAGCCCTTCTCTTGCCCAAAATCCACAATTGGATCCTGAACATATCTGTACAATGGGGATAACATTGCCAGTATTTTGAGACATATTTGTAAAGTACTATTACTTCTTCCACCTCCATTTCATCACTTTCAGAGCAAAATTTGCCTTTGGACGCTTGAGCAAAGACCATGCCAAAAGCAATGGATGTGCGCATACACTTCCAAAAAAATGGGCTTTGACTTCCTGAAGGGAAAGGTTGTTTTGTTGTTTGGTTTTCAGCAAAGGCCTCTTTCCAAGGGCACTGGGAACCACCCTTCTACAAAACAGAAAATTGAAGTATTTCCCTCAACCACACATGCACTCTGTGGAAACTTCAGAGGATTCGTTTGGGAAAGCAGGGAGGGACTGCACCAAGCTCTGGGAGGAAAGGTTTATGGTTTGTTCTTTTTCCTCATGTTTCTCATTGTTAAATGATCTGCCTCTCCTAAGCTCCCCACAGCATAGCTTTATCTTCGATTGTTTTCCAAGTGCATCTCTGTTTGTGAGGGTCACTTGGCTACCTCATTTCACAAAGCAAATCCCAGAGTTCTCAGGCTGCTGTGGGACCTGCAGGGATGTGGCAGTGAGCAGTAACCCTCTATGAAGAAATGGTGCTTGTGATGAGGAATTTTCCTGCTGTGTCCACTTCCGATGCAAAGAAAGGGAAAGGGCAGCCAGCTGAGGCGAGGGAGGAGCAAATTTATACCTTCTGGGGCAGCAAAACTACAGTAACCTTCTGTTCAAATGTACAAGATGCTTCTTTATGCCGACTACTTTCCACCCACTCTCGACAGCTCCTTGTTTAACACATGGCCCATCCTTGCCCTCTCCTGCTTTCTGCTATTAGCCTACAGCAGTGTGTGAAGTGCTCCAAGATTCTCAGCTGCGATGTACTTTTATTTCAACAGAAACATCTGTTTTCAGGGATTTAACATGCAGGTGTGCACGTGGTCCCCTCCGTCACACCACCTCTGCACTGTCATCTTTTCCACTGACCCCAGTGAAATTTGTACTGTACAAACAAGTCTAGAAAAGAGTCAACAATTTAAGGCACCGGAGACCTCAACCTGACTGAAGAAGGCAAAGGACCCAGTAACACAACTGCTGCTGTCACCACAAAGTCTTCACTTTCACCAGAAATACCTTTCAGAAAATCTCTGCTCATGCCATTTGGATACACTGTGAAAATTGCTTAAGTCATTTTCTGATGCTCAGCACTTTAAAATGTTCTATACCAACGACTAACACCTTTTTCTGTAGAACATGTGGTTTCCCACAAAAGGCCATTTCAGAATTTGGGGTGCCAGAGGAGATGGGGGAGCACAGGACAGCTCAAACTCCTGGGGGTCATCTCTGACCTGCCCAATTTGAAATAGAAGCCTCACTCATCATTCACGTCTGCAGACATCCTTAATCACTGGCTGCAGTGTGAAGGCCTTTAAATAAGTCCGTGTATCAGCAGACAGACCTGTGCAGCACTGTGGTCAGGCCGGGGTTACTGCAGGGCTCAGCAGCCAGCATGGTTATGAGAAACAAGCACCAGCATTTACTTACAGACCCACATACCCGCCGGCTGGATTTTATTTTTGGCCGCAGTGGGATCTTCCATCTATATGGCCTCTGAAATAGGAACCTATGACTTTATTTTGGGGGGCAGTCTTCAAAATCATTTGTTACCAATTTGTTACTGTTCTGGAGTTTATTTCAACTACTGCTCCTTCACTGTGCTAAAATAATGAATAACAAACAACGAGGCAGCAGCAGCGGTAGTGGCAGCCACAGAGAAACCTTCAAACCCAATCCATACTACAAAAGGAAACAAATTATATCTCTTTCTCTCCTTCTCCTTTAACCTTTTTTCCCATTTTTTACCATGGATTCTGTTGTCGTTATTGTCCACTTCATCTTTTGCTTCCCCTGGTTCTTTCTACCAAGGAGCGTGGAGTTCTCTATGAAGGCAAAGGATTTCACAACATCAGCCCTCCACTTATTTTAGGTACTAACTGCTATAGAAATATGTAATTAATCCTAACAATTGGGTAAGAAGAAAGTGTCCCTTCAACCTCTGCTTTTACTTTTCCATAGATCTTACGACTTTTGGGCACATCTTGGGCAGGAACAACAAACGCCTGTTCAGATAAATGTTAGTCAGCGTATCTACCCCACTGGACACCAATTTAGTTTATTATTCTTCCCTCTATCACCTCAGATGGTGCTGAACTGGAAAGCACAAGTAAAACAGTGCCTGAGGGATGAACACACATGATGCTATCAGATTCCTCCTCCCATAAGCACTAGGTCTGTTCTCCAAACTGCCTGGTCTGTTGACAAACAGCTTTTCCTTGGTGGTTGCATTGTGATCTTTTCTGGCTGACTTACCTCTCGTACCACTATAGGACCAAATAGCTCCTACCAAGCTAATAAAAACCCCCATGTACTTGCACGTTAGAGCTGCAAGAGAAAATTACAGCCTGTGGAGGCAAGACAAAATACATAATAGGTCTGAAAATGCTGGTGAAAGAGCCAAGAAAAGTGTAAGAAAGATGTATCTGTCTGTGATCAAAGGCCGCTCCAGTCCTGAAAACCAGCCATCTATCTGCTTGCTCCCTCTCCAAATCTGACTTAAAAAGTAAACTTCAAGAGAATGTCTCAGCAGGGGCATTAAGTGACTGAAATACTAAATCTGTGACTTTCATACAAGATGCAGGAACGGTCCTGTGTGATCCGTAATCCAGGCTCACTGACAGATCTTTCTTCCCTAAACCAGCCAGGGTAAGGAACACTACAAAGCTCACATCTGGGAGGAAAATAGGTGATTCACTCTGACCACCAAACGGGCACCACTTGTGGCACTAAAAAGGCAACACATGATCTTGTTGGTTGGGAAAACAGTGACATTATTTCTTAACTGTGGCCTCGCAAAGTGCTTTCACAGATGGGCAGGACTTGAACACAGAGTTTTACATAAATACTGGGACTGGGTAGAAAGTTTCTTTTGACCCTTCTTTTCCCTGGAAAATTACCATTTCAACTGCATATCATTCATCACAACAGGTTCCTGTTTTCAGGGGAAAAATCAGTAAGTTTTGTCAAACACTGGGAAAAAAAGCGCTTAGAAAACAGAACACTTCAGACAAATCTTCCAATTTTCAGCAAAACACTTTCACATTTTTCAAGAAGAGTCACTAGTTTGTGCAAAGGAAAAACTCTACACTCTGTCCAGCAGTACTCGATGCCAGTTTTGTCCAGTGACAATCTCTTAAAGGCAACCTTCTGACCAGAGTCAGATGGATGGGTCTGTTGAAGGCTCAACATTTGACTTGATAGATCACTGTATACAAAACCAATTGAACAAAATACCCCCGTGCAAACTAAACAGCATGTGCTAGCCACTTCTAGAAGGTACAGCTTCTGTGCAATGGTTTGGAAAGGACTCCACACAAAATCAGGTGTGAATCATCATAGAATGGTTTGGGTTGGAAGGAACCTGAAAGCTCATCCAGTTCCAACCCCCCTGACACAGGGAGGGACACCTTCCAGTAGACCAGGTTGTTCAAAGCCCATCCAACCTGGCCTTGAACGCTGCCAGGGATGAGAACAACAACAAAAACTAAAGAAGTTCAGAAACCGACTCTTCAGAAATAGGAAAACTACTTGCTGGGGGAAGAAGACAGGAAAGGATGTCTGCTGGGATGTCCTGAAAAGTCTACCTAAGGTCCCATCCAGATGTGTGTGTGCACCACTCTTTTAGCTATAGAGTCTCTCTCTACTGTTAAAATAAAGAAAACTCTGTTTGTCACTGGCCACGTGCTCCTATGAGAAAGAACCAGATTTGTCCAAACTCAGTGTAGCCTGGTTGATCACATGTCAGTATATAGCCTACAGCCCAGCGTAAAAGTAGGAACAGAGGGATTTACTAGCTCTGTTGCTGTGCCAAGTCTCACTTAAGATTTGGAAGCTTCAGAGAGTTGGATTTCATGACAGTCTTCCACTTAAACATATAGAATTAGCCCGAAGGACCTGGAGGAAGGGAAACACCAGTCACTTTTCAGGCACATCAGGAGACCACAGGTTTACCTTTGCCATCATGTGCAGCCTTCCTTGCACATCAGGAAGGACCACAGAAAAGGTAGTTCCTTTTCTAGGCAGAGAGCAGCATCATTTGTGAACTGTATGTTTTATAATGACAGGAGTCTGGAATCACATTATGGTGTTGATAATTTACCTTTGGAGGCCAACCAGTGAGATAGTGAAAAGACTTTATGCTGGCCTTTGCTCACCTACTAGTGTACTTCTCTATTGACACACAGATGCGTGGAAAATAAAGCAACAAAAATGCTCCAAAACTTTAATTTTTTAACCATTGAGCTAAAGGACTTGTCCAAGGGCGCTCTCTTTATCAGATCTAGATTCCTGACAGGAAAATGCTCTAACTGTAACGTGCCCGTGCAGTAGAAATTATAAAGAATTCTAAAGACAGTCCTTCTGAGCAGACAGTGTGAGACCTGGCAGTTCTCTCTGGCTGTGTAGCTCAGTGTGACTAACACGACCAAATGTCAACACAGGCTCCCTAAACCCTTGCCCAGACTAATCTAGCAGCAGCCATCCCTGGTGACAGGGAGTTTCTTCAAGTTACGAGCAGCAACTTGATGGATGCGCTGCTCTAAGCAGTATGTAGCACTGCCATGCGGGCTGGCAGATAAACAGCCACGTGGTGCTGATTAGATCTACCTGCCCTTCTGCCTCTCTGGACGTGGTGTCACAGTCAAGTTTCACTGCCCAGGAACAAGCTGCAGAGCCTAAGCCTGTGCTGGCAGTGCCGTCCTCCTGCCTGAAGCACAGGGCTGCAAAGATCACTTTGCTTCCTCATTTGCAAGTCAGGCTCTGCATTCTGTGGCTAAACACCTACATCCCTGCCTCCCAGCTTTCCATGATGAGACATGCAAAATTGACAGGCATCTTTCTGCAAGTGGCACAGAGGGGAGCAGCTCTCAGCTGCCACTAGCTACAACTGCCAGGGAGTGTTTGTCAGGGTAGCTGGTGGCAGACCTCTATATAACTGGAAGTGAATGAGGCTTCTGTGTGCCTTTCATACCATTGTATAGAACTGAAGTGCAGGACAATGAGAATGGAAACATTTTGCCTGTTGTTGACATCCAACTGCCTCCTGAAGGATACAGTCTCCACCAGACAGATGGCTAATTTCTTTAGCCTAACCTCCTGCTACAGCACTCCAGTGTTAGTATGATGTTCTGCCCCTGGAGTGAAGCCCTAATTGCTGTCAAACGTTCAGAGACAAAAGTGGTGTCTACATATCATTCATGCAAGTGTTGTTACCAGGGTGTAAATTAAACAGCAGAAGCCACTTGTCAATTGACTCCACCATGAGCCATTTTACTCAAACGCCGGCTCGCATTTGAAAGGAACAAGGTTGACAATTCTTACTTCAGTGCATCAGAAGATGCAGCATCTTTTACTGAAGGACCCTCAGCCGCTCTGCCTCCATTAGGCTTACAAAGGACGTGGGGTGCTCTTTCCCCTGATCATTCAGAAATCCTCCTACTGAAGAAAAACATTCATTTTCCTTTGTCCTCGCCAGCTAAAGCCAAGTGGCTGTTCAGCATGAAATGGGTGCTGAGCACAAAGCCAAGACATAGAGTTCCTCATTTGTCTCATTCACACGTAAGACATATTTTGGGAGCGACAAACTTCTTGCTTCCCAGAGATGTGGCTGCCATTGAACAGACAGGTAATACTAATGGCCAGACAGTGACAGTCAGCTATTGGTAGGCTGACTGGATGCACATTCATCTTCAAATTATGTTGTGTGACAGCACAGGCTGCTGAACACCATTTTAACATGCAGAGTAACTCCTCAGGAGGCTCTTCATTATGCATTCAGTGGGCTATTTTCAGACTAAACAGCATGTCAGTGGCTGTGTTTATCCCTTTCCACCTGGGCAGAGGAAACAGTTCAATGTCCCTCCAGGGAATTAATATATATTACAACCCACACCTCGAGTCTCCTCAACAGACAGAAATGGCCAGACATATTACATGTTTCCAGAAAATACTGAAGTCCTGACAATGAGGGATTGCTAGGGTAAAAGAAAATGTACTTAAGCAGAGGTCCTCAGTTAAAAGGAAGCCAAATTCCCTGGGATCAACATGAAATGCTCCCTGCCCTCCCTCTGTGCAGAGGTGTGCCACACCAACACAGACACTCACAGTCTCTAACACAACCACTTCTGACAGGTGCATGCTTTTCCTGTGTCTAAAACTGTGTTGGGAGGCACAGAGCCCAGATCCCTCACAGCCATGTGAGCTGCACCGCATCAGTGTCTGCCTTGGGATGCTGCTGACTGCTCTTGGGCTGAGCAGGCAGCATCTGCAGTGAGGCTCAGGGGGGCCTTCCTTCTCTCTCTGTCTCCCTCCCAGCCATGATTTACTTCCACTTGCTGCAAATACTTCATCTCGTGGCCTTTAACAAATTCTGCTGGTGGCTTCCTGGGAATGGATTCGTGCCCATGCCTGAGCTCCGCAGCAATGACTGAAGAAGGAAAAATCAGTATTCTTCCTCTTTTTCTTCCCTTAACCCACATAGCTTTAACAAAAAAATGGCACCTGCAAGAAGCTGCTCTCCTGTGCCCTGGTAACACCTGGGATGTTTCCTGGAACTAGCAAGACCAACAAAGAGCAATAAAAATGCTGCTAGGATGCCTGTGATTCTATGCCTGTGGTTTTCCGGGTAGCAGAGCTGGGATGGGGGAGCCTGGCTGCAGGTGGTGAGGGTGGGGAACGCTGGTGCCAGGAGAAGGTTGAAAGCAAGATAGGAGGGTAGTACTGGAGGCGTTCCTCCTCCTTTGAGGGCTCATGGCCTGGCACAGACCTGGAATAGCAGAATACTATGGCCTGGCACGGACCAGGTACTTCAAGTACCTGCAGAGACGCACCAGAGACCTGAAGGTTAAGACTCCAGGTCTCAGCCCACCTCAGGCTCAGCCCCCATGTCAGGCTCCTAGCAGGAATTCAGGCCAAGATACTGATGTATAAAGCACAACTCATTTATTTGCTCCCAGGCTTTAAAGTGGCTGCACTACAGTACTGAGCATTATCAAGTTTGGCAGAGTCCGGGCTGAGCAGAGTGTGATCCCAAATGGAGCTGCTGCTAATTAAACACCTCTAATTAAACACAGAGACATGACCGGTGGTTCTGGGAGTTCCCGAGCCGCAGGCTGATGGAAGCTCAGAAAGTCCCTCGAGGGAAAGCTCCACAGCCCTCTCCTGCCTTCACCCTCCTCCCGGTGCCATGGCTCACACTGCCCATCCAGGAAGAAATGGCAGGTCCATGGGCTGAGGCTGGTCACTGTCAGGTCCTTAATGTCCCCACACACACCATTTCCAGCAGTGTGCATGGGAGAGCATCAAGGGAGGAAGTTACATGTGTTCAGTGAGCAGCCCTGACACAGGAGATCACAAGGTCACCAGTCTCACTCTCCACTGGCTAAACCTAAACCGAATCTGAAGTGAAAGCCTGTTTATTAAAATTGACATTTCTATGGTGCCTGCCCAGTTGATTAGAACTAACAGCTGTGAAGCCAGCAGTGAAGAGGCCTGATATCCCAGAAGCTGCAAAAGCACTTTATATCCTGCTCCATTACTGATTTAACAGCCACAGGAAAAGATTTAGAGCCAAGTTTCTGCAGCCTGCAAGGGTCACACTGCTCTGCGTAACCACCTGCAGTGCCAGCTTCATGGGCCTGTCCAAGGGACCTTTGTCACCAGCATCCCAGGCTGGAGCAGATGCTGGGGTTGCTGCCTGTGAGCACACATGGGTCCAGCAAGGGTCTGCTGCCTGCTGCAGGAGGTGCAGGTGATCCCTGGCTGCTCTAGGCTGGTCAGTGGTGGATGGAGATGCTGCCCTAGGAAGCAGGGCTGTTCCTCCTAAAAGTGATGGTAAAGCACATTTGGGAAGGATTTCTGTGGCAGAGGAATATTGAATCCATTATACTGCAGGGAAAAACTGAGAGGTTAAAATAAAATGGCAGCAGGTGCATTTAATAAGATTACAAGGTCCCCTTGGGATGTACAGGGAGAGCAGTTTCACTGTGTATTTTAAACCAGACTACACTGTTGAAAATCAACAGGATTTTAGTTGCAAAAGGCAAGCTAATTGGGAATTCAATTCATGATTATTCAGGTATAAAGCATAACACTGCTAGAGATGTGCTCAAAGAAAATCTGCTTGATCTAAGCTAGAAAGAACAAAGTGGATGTACCTCATGAGTAGAAATGTATGAAATCTGAGTGTAGAGATATGGGTGGAAGTATACCTTACAGAGATTTCTGTACTGTCATTAAGAAGACATTCCAGTGAAAACAGAATGTAATACACTGCAGTAAATTTGTACCATTTAGACTCTGAGGCTTTCTGCTTTAGAGGAGAGGCTAGAGGTGCCAGTGTAGAGCCCTGAACAAACTAAGCTGTTCCCAGGTCTGTGACTTACAGATGACTTTATATAATGAACTGAGACAAACCTTAAACTTTACTTTAATTTAGCTTTAAAAAATGCATAATCTTGCCATGTTGCATCTAAGCAGTACGTGCACAGCTACGTTTCAGACATGCTTAAGGCAGAACTGACAGCCTGAACAGAAGAGATGTTCCAAAGAACCTACACAGCCCTTCAGATAAATCTCTGAATTCCTATTTGAGCCAATCAATCTGGCTCTCCAAATGTCAGCTGGTAACACACACATCTGTCAGCATTTGAGTACTGCAGTCACAGCTGGAAATTTAGCTTAGCAATTACTCACATTTAAGTAAAAGATAACCCTGGATTATGCATTTCACACAGCAGAGGTTAAAAACAAGACTGGAGTTTGGGTTAACGCCAGTACAGTGTTTCTGTCTGACCCCAACCACATATAAGGTTGCTTTTAGTTATGTTTCCTCTCAATTCCATCATCTGTGCTGTCCAGGAAAAATAACGGAGGACCTCCACTGCAACTGGGACTCACGTGCACAGCTTGTAGGCTCAAAAGGAGTCAGCTTTTGTTACCAAAACCCCCGTTCTCTATGGGCAGCTTCCAGAGCTGGCCTGGGAGCACATGCCTGCTCACCTTTATATCACTGCATTAGCTTGCATGTTGACAACTGCTATTATAGCCTACACAGGTATCTAAGCACCCTGTGGGATCCTACCAGCCCTAGCAAATCTTTACCTCCAGGACTCAGGTTTAGAAATCATCTCTATATGTTTCACCTGCAAAGATGGCAGTAAGGTAGAAATTTCACCCAGCTAGATAGAAAGAAATGTGTTTCTCAAACAAGCTGTTTCACATTGCCTTCTAATGCGAAGTGAAGGCTTGCTCTAATCACCCAATGCGGAAGCTCATGTAAATGCTTTCTGCTCTACTGAAGTCCAAATGGCAATGGTGAAATAGTATAACCTGCTCCTTTTGACTGAAGCAGGTCAGGGAATATTCAAGAGCAGAGATACTGGCATGCTTGAGAAGAGGAACAATGAACTTTTCTAAGAACCACAGCACAGCCATTGGCAGCCTGAGCTCCTACCTGCGCCCTACCCCAAAGCGGCAGGATTCAGCTAGACTGAAACATCTGAACCCTGATATCTAGTTACAGTGTATAAGAAAGAGAGTTTAGTCTCATTTTAGACCTTGGGTAGAGTAGGAGGAGTGGAAATCAGGAAAAAATAATGCGTATTTCTAATAGTCTGTAGCATAGGATGGATTTAGATTAGATATTAGGAAAAAGTTCTTCACTATGAGGGTGGTGTGGCACTGGAACTGGTTGCCAGAGAAGCTGTGGCTGCCCCATCCCTGTGTTCAAGGCCGGGTTTGGTAGGGCTTGGAGCAACCTGGTCTAGTGGAAGGTGTTCCGGCCCACGGGACAAGGGGGTTGGAACTGAATGAGCTTTAAGGTCTCTTCCAAACCTAATCATTCTCTGGTTCTGTGATATGTGACAGAAGAGGAACTACCACCACCTTCTTTCCTGGGTTATTGCTCAGGGCAAAAGCAGCCTCAAAAACCTGCGAGGCCAGCACTTGACTGTGTTCCCTGGAAGTGATTGATCCCTGCTTCATCTTCCCAAAAGAAACAAAAGCAGAAGGGGAATTATTTCTGAAGGCTCAGAAGCAGCACTGCTCACACAAAACTACCCATTATAAGTGATGGGTGTATAGCACTGCATTAACCCCTTTGGTGCCACCCACCTATCACACCTACAACACTGCTGTTACCTATTCATATTTCATTGAAACCTCTCCACACACACATTTCCTGTGCACCCCTCACAGAAGTGTTTATGTGCAAACGGGAGCCCAATAAATTCTACAGGTAAATATGAAGATTATTTTAAAATCAAGCAATTAATGCAACAACTTTTCCATGATTTAAGATGACAGAGGGGAGATTTGGATTAGATGCTCAGGAATTCTTCACTATGAGGGTGGTGAGACACTGTCATAGGTTGCCAGGAGGAGCTGTACCTGCCCCATCCCTGTCCAGGGTCAGGCTGAACAGGGCTTGGAGCAACCTGGTCTAGTGGAAGGTGTCCCTGCCTGAGGAAAGGGAGTTGGAACTGGGTGTTCTTTAAGGTACCTTCCAACCCAAACCATTCTGTGGTTCTATGATGATTCAAAGTGCGTCAAGGGACCATAATCAATCAGTTAGCAGAAAGATGACCGCACATCTGACTGCAAGAAAGAGGTAGATTCTTCTCTACTTTCAATCAAAGCTTCCCAGAGCTGCGTTCATAAAGGACTACTCACTTAGCTCTCTAAGAGGTACCAAGAATGCTGACTTCAGCAACCTGGGTCTCATGGGGGAATTTGGTCCTATTTTCTGGACGGCTGTCTTCTGAAGCAGCATCCCTGCATTCAGCAGGTGTAACAAGAGAAAAGAGAAACACTCAGCAGCTGGCCCTGGGGACTGCTCTTTGGAACTGCCAGGAGGTGCTCTTTGGAACTGCTAGGTGCTTTCTCCAGGCCGTTTTACTCTCCCCTCTGACTGAGGTCTCCCATGGTTCCTCAATCTCCAGTGAAATCATATCCATTCCTGTGCCATCAGCCAGAGGGGTGAAGGGTGCAGCATGGCACTCAGTGAGGCTACCTGAGCGGCTGTCACCTTCCCCTTCCCATGCCAGGGCTGCTCGCCCATGCCAGCCCGCAGGATCAATGAGCCACTCTGCAGTGCAGGAGTGCAGCTCTCGAGATGACAGTCCTCACTGAGCGATGCAAGGGCTTCATCACCTCCTCTGGCAAGTGTTTCAGTACAGGAAACCATCCCTCCCCTATCACTCCACATGGGAACTGCCATTTTTTCCACCAAGTCAGCAGCTTCTTGGAACTGAGAACTGCTGTGAAATAGGGTGGGGATGCAGATATTTTAACTCCATTTTATGATTCTTAACATCTTCACCTCAAAGGCAAGGTGCTTTTTAACTCTGGTTCATTTTTAAACAGCGGGAAATGTAGTTTAATATGTTTTTCAAAGGTGGTAAGAACAGAAAGGGAAAAATATAGGCTATTGGGAGAATAAATGGAACAGGAAGCTGAATGTTGTATCTGCAAAACAGTATGTGCTTTTCATGCAGAGCTGATTAGCATGAACCAAAGGGTTTAAGAAAACAAGCAGCATGGTACTAGAGAGAGAGCAGGGTGCCATTGCTGATACAAAAGTCTTTATCCCTAGCACTTCAAGTACCTTATCCTTCACACTTGGCCCTCTACACTGCTTCTTTCCTAAAACTTAGGAGGACAACCCCCACACTAACTGGTGCTGACTGCAGTGGGGGACCAGGATCAGGAGAGCTCCTTGAGCTCAGCCTTACTGTTTAGGAAGGATGCTGAAACCCTCGCGCTTCCCTGCAGCATGCAAGCCCACTCATCTTCAGTCTGACAGTTAGCTCTCAAGCTCTGACAGATGAAGCTGGGACTGTGTCCATCCCACTGCACTTCCACAGCGGGCTACCTGTGTGGCAGGGAGAGCTTCACTGCTGGAAAAGCCTCTCTTGCACGACTGCAGTCCATTAAGGCAAACTGCAGTCAGTGCCAGTTCACCTTAATGTGCTGGGCTGTGAGCTATGGCAGCTCAGGAGCTGATTCAAAAATGATTAAGCTGCTCTCACTACAAGGGGAGTGACTCTGGGACCAGGGATGGATGAGAGCTGGGCAGAGCAGGCTCCTCCACTGCTGCACATTAGCTTGCAGACACCAAGGCCCTGAGAAGGAGGGAAGATCACCTAGGGGCTCCACAGGCCATGGTCTGTTTTAACACAGACCCTGCCAGATATGTACATGTGTGTGACACACACATGCATCTGGCCATGTGCCATCTCTTCATGGATTTGCTGCCATGCACCTTATCCCATTCCCACCCACATACAGAGAATTGTAGCCCATAAACTGCTTTATCCTCACTGTTGCAGATGCTTGTGTTTTCACCACAACTTCTTGGAGAGACGGAAGAATGCCCATGGAGCATGGAAAGGGCAATCCCAAGAGGGAAGGATGCTGCTGGCTCCTAGTGCCATACCCAGGGCCCGGCACTTTAACACCTGTGAGCCAGCACCAGGAGAGCACACAGTAGGCACACATTTATCCTCTTCTTCTCAGCTCAGAGATGCTGCTGGAAACGGTGTGAGCAACTTGACCGGGATACTCCAGCTGCCAGTCAGCCACACTGGCTACACTCCTTTGTTTCTCAGTCTTTCTCTTAGGGCCTTGCACAGAGGGAGGCTGAAGCATGTGCTCAGCAGCTGGGCTCCATGCCCACAAAGCAAGAAGGGAAGAAGATGTCTGAAATATTGGCAAAGCAGTTTGTCTGCAGCAAAGAAAAGAGGCAATGTCAGGTCTGGCACTGCACTGGAAATGGAAGCGGCCTTTTCCCATGGAGATCAGCAAAGTAAGTGGATGCCACAGAATCAAATGGTGCACGTTGGATTTCCAAGCTAACAGGTATCACTACTGAGTGAGTGGCCCTGAACAGCAATACTTGCTTGCCAGCAAGGCAGCAGGCACAGGCTCATACAGAGATCCAGCAGCACCCCTGTGAGATGCAGCAAGCCAGCATGTTGCTAGGTCCCTTGGCAGCAGCTTTCACGCCACCCTGCAGCTCTGCTGCCCAGCTCACATATTCCCCACACATAATGCAAGTTTTAGAGGCTGCTTTGGCCAGGATTTGAGCTATGGTGGGCTCAGGAGAGAAGCCTGGCACACTGTGGTCCAGTGGCAGAGGAGGAACAGAAGACAGACCTGCAGACTTTCACTCTGGTCCTCCATGCCCCTTGCCCTGAGTCCCCTCGTTCATCTCTACTGATTTTACCTTAGATAGAATTTACGTGTTTATTTTTAGTTGCCACTGTAACTGCAAAAATACTGAGACCACTGGAGTTCAACAAACAGTTAAGACCATTCTGATAACAGCAAGTTACAGATATGTATCAAATACAGTAAAAAACTACCCCTCACTGCTGCTGCTGTGAAACCAAAGGGGTGGATGAAGAAGCACCCTCTTCGATTGGTTTGAGGCTGGTGGCTGCTCCTGCAGTGCTGCTTTGGAGCCCTGTGATTTTATTACCACCGTCTTTAGGAGTGCCCAGGAAAAGAGCAATGGCAGCTCTGTGTCTTCCCGGAGCAGCTGCCTTCCTACACTGCTGCAGCCGGCAAGCTGACACCAGACCCCAGCGCTACGCTTTTGGTGGCCCTTCCACTTCTCATCCAAGTGACAAGGAGCATGCAGAGTCATGCCCCGACCCAAGGAGGTATTAGCTAATTGAAATTGTGCCACCAGTGCACTAAATGCTAGTCACTTAAATCAATCTCTTGCTTCCTCCTCTCGTCTCCATCTCATTCTCTCCACCTTCCCCGTGCCTCCATCCTTCCCTCCCCCTCTTCCCCTTCTCAACCTCCCTTCCACCTTCTTTCCCAAAATCCCCTGTCTGACTCCTAATCCCTCCAGGGCGATTAAAGCAGGACCAACAACAAAGGAAAGGCGACAGGAAACCCTGCTATTCATCCTCTGCAGCACATTCTCCCTTTGGGCTTGCAGCACCCACCCCTGCTGCAGGCAGCTGCCCCCGAGGCCGGGGCCCATGGTCCCCTCTAGCTGGGGTACCCGAGGTGCTGAGCAGTTGCAGTTCCCCCCTCCCTGTACCTAAGAGGCATTCGTCTTTCTCAGAGCAATTACCACGAATGATTTATGTGGCCAGTCAAGAGGGCCTGCCAGGGTTCTTATTTCATCTCTGAAAAAAAGAACTCTGCTGGAATTTTATCAGGGAGCTTGGATTAAACTGACAGCTGCCTTTTGTTTTGTTTTTAAAGACCTTCCCTTTGGAGCACAGCATTCTGCCTGCATCTAGGGGGTAAGGGAGGGGGGAAACCAGCCCCATGCAAAGGGTACAAGCCCCTGCTGTAAGAGAAAAATCCATTTTCTTCTTTCCATATCCATTTTTAGTGAGGCTGTTTTTAAGGAGCTGACATCTGAGAACGATCCCCACTCCCACCGACTCGACGCAACATTTTACTTCACTTCACTGAAGCCACCAAGGCAACAGCTTTTCCTCCCGGGTACAAGCATGTGTTAGGCTGACAGAAGGAAACGGCGGAGTCTCCATCTCAACAAGAGCACAGTCACCAAATTCAGTTTAAACGCTGCCAGCCCCACCACACACAAACCCTCCCATGTTCCGTACCAGGGCCGGGCGCACAAACACCGAGGCACAGATGCACAGGGAGGGATGCAGTGTGTGCAGGCAGACAGGCAGACGCACTTCAAGATGCACATGCTAAAGTCAGGACTGCGTAGGGAGGCAGATGCCGAAACACGGGCTGACTCAGAGAGACCCACGCAGGCAGCAAGGCGCGGGCAGACATGCCGGTACACACCGGAGCAGAGCCCGTATGGGGCAGGCAGGCAAACACATGCCGAAGCGAGGCGCGCACACAAGAAACACGCTGACAGGCATGTGGCTACAGGCAAAAATGGAACGGCACAAAAACATGCCAACAAAGGGAATGCAGGCGCAGAAGGCAGAGACAGACACACAGACAGAGCTGATTAAAACTTCAGGCTCTGCCAACAGCAAGAGGTATTAACAACTATTTAACAGAGTCAGCTGCCTCTTGCCTTCCTTCTCTTAATGGCTGGTTCTTGCATACCCTTCCAACATATTTGAAAGCATTTGTTCTCTAGATTACACAATTTGGGCTTTGTATATATATATTTGTGAGGCAAAGTCTAACATGAAGACACAAAATTACTGAGGATGTCAGTGGAGATTACAGCATCAATGCTGAGAGGTCTAGATATGCATGTATTGCCTTAAAACCAGTTCCGGTTTGGATCCAGAGCAGCAGTTTCTGCGTGTACCGCAGCGTGGGAGGGTAAGAGTATGCTAATTTTGAATTAAAAAGAAGTGGAAAAGATCACCAAATAGAGATGAGCAGTCCGATAACTATACTCAAAAGGTGACAGGGGTAGTATAGTTCACACAAAGGAGAGGTGTGTCTCACAGCAATGGACTTTGTCAACTCGAAATCCAGGCATTTCCTGGGCACAAGGTTGAAGTATTTTCCACAAATTACCCCTCCCAGGTGCCTGTCTAGCCCCTGGTTTTCTCTACTGATATTTTCTTACTTCAGATGATTTTCTGCCTGCCATCACTTCTCAGAAGGACTAAAGATACATAGGGAAAAAATGGACATCAACTACACGTGCACTGCTAAGTGCACCCAGACATTAGACAGCAAAAAAGAAAAGAAAACCCCACTGCTTTCCCACATACTTTCTCTTTTTGACACTTTAGGTTTTGCCGTTAACAATAGTAACACTAATCAATTTCAGAAGAAAAGATATTTTAAAGCCAGTTGGCATCCCTTTCAATCATAGAATGGTCTGGGTTGGAAGGGAGTTTCAAGTTCATCCAGTTCCAATCCCCACTGCCATGGGCAGGGGCACCTTCCACTAGACCAAGTTGCTCCAAGCCCCGTCCAACCTGGCCTTGAACGCTGCCAGGGATGGGGCATCTACCTCCCATCTGGGCAACTTATTTCATTGTTTTACCACCCTCTTGTATATGCGAATTTATTATTTTATTTATTTATTATAAATTTATTATTTATAGGTAAACCCTTTGAGTTGCAAAGCCTGTAAGATCCATTTGTTTCTTGCTACTCTGCCCACCCAAACTGCGCTGCACCCTCTTCTTGCAGGCATCAAAAGTGTGGCCCAGAGAGAGAGGAGCAGACTGGTTCAAGACCATTCTTCCTTTCAAAGACCTGGTTTGCTCTTCAGCTTCCACAGGAGATCACTAGACTGCTATAGCCACACTGCAATGACAACTGTCTTGCTGGGTCTACTTGCCTGGGCACCTGCCTTATTTAGGGACTTTCAGGAACACAGAGGCAAAACTATTTTATATTTCAATGCTCATGCAGCAAAGCACATTAAAACTCCCATGAATGCTCTTATGTGCAAAGAGAGTGGCCATGGTTCAGAAAGTCTCCACGGTGGGCCTGGGGTGAATCGCAGCACTTTACATTAAATCCAGAGATGCTGCACTTTGTGTTGCTACTCCGTGGTCTCTTCCAACCCTAACCATTCTGTGACTCTGTGCCCTGGAATCACTCTCCCAGCTCTAGGCTTTCTGTCTGTACCTGGGCAAATCTGGAGTTGCAGAAGCAATATGGAAAAAGGACCAAGAAAGCTCGAGGGAATCAAGCCTCTCTGCAAAGTGGCAATGTGCCTTTGTCAAGTCCCTGACTCAGCTGTGCTGGCTTCTCTAGCTTCCCAGTGGTATGGTAACAAAAGCTGCAGTTACAGCTGAGTGGTACGCTGGATGACGTGCAGATGCATGTTCTTTGGCTGTTGCTGGGGGAAATAATGGCTGGCACAAACAGGACGTTCTTTGCACTTGCAGAGGGAAGAGGAGAAAAAAGACAAGGTTAAGAAGTTGGTGAAAGTTGACTGCTGTGGCTCTGTCCCTTATGGTACTCTCAGTAAATGTCCTCACTGCGCCAGGCCCTTTGGTTGGCTGTGTGAGATGCTGGGAGCATCGTTCTCCTGGTCAAAGCAGCACACTCAGAGGTGGCACCTGAATCCTAGCCCTGCTCTCACAGCTAACACAAGAGCGGTCACACCTCAGAGCCTGCAATTGAGCACGTGAGAAAAAGTGGTGGGTTTTTCTGAGCTGTTAGCATCTCCGATAAAGATATTACTGCTCCCAGGACTCGCATCCCTGACAAATCAGGCTACTTATATACAGACAGCTCACTAACATTGGAGACCTGTGTTTGGAAATGTGACTATCAGTCATCTGCCACAGAATGGTTGCCACAGAAGAGTGCAGCTGGCAGGGCGCTCTTTAAGTCAAGGAGAACACTGTAGCAAATCAAAGACCAAGCTAGCATCTTCATCACCGATTTCTTAAAAATCTCACCAAGACCAGTCACTCCTCCCTGCCTCTGGTCACATCACTCGGATAAAGCAGGAGAGCTGGATACTCTCTGTTAAACAAAGAGGGTTATGTTAATTTTATGCTAATGAGGTGCATCCATACGGCCCTGCTGTAGAATTACTTCCCTCTGCCCAGGCCTTCTCCACGCCACAGGAGGGATGACAGGGGGAGGTGACAAGGGGAGCACAGCGAGGATCACAAGTATAATGCGGGGAGCCTGGCATCACCGACAGAAAGAACGAACCCCTGTTACCTTCAGTGGGCTTCGCTCCGTTCATGGCTCAGTCCCCTCCCAGTGCAACCCTTTGCAAGGCTGCCAAGCTCTCAGCCCCAGAAATAGCATGTCAGGCAGCAGAAAAACCAGAGGGGAGGGGGAGATGCAGATAAAAATAGAGAGAAATGTTGATTGCATTGTTACTGCTTCAATTAAGCTCAGACACTTCAGCCTGATGAGTCAACAGCAATGACAGAGGGCACAGAAAACAAGAGTGACTGAGATTCAAACCCAGTTTACCAGCCCTATTAACGTGGAAGGCACTAAACTCCCAAAGCAGTCACTGATAGGGAAAGGAGGAACAGTTCTGACATCGTCCCCTCAGCACAAGTCTCACAACAGCAGCAGAGACAACAAAAAAGGGACAGAGTTAATAATGACCAAGCAGCAGAGCCGATGGCACTGTGAAAGAGCGGCCCTCAATAGCTCAGCATGCAGCAGTGGGGCAGTAAAAGCAGGGCCTTAGAGGCCAGCTCAGCTTCTTCAAATGAAGCCATTGTATTCTCCAGGGGCTTAAATCACACTTGTGATGCTTTGTGTGTTTCCTCGGCGGCGGCGGAGACAGGGAAGTAACAGATGGGTATAATTATAGGGACTAAGGAACAGTCCCCTCTCCACCACCCCGTGTGATGCATGTTTTCTCTGCAGGAATAGGCTGCCCTACACCCTCCCATGAGCGGGGGTGATCCTACCCCCTTTCTGCACCATTGCTGCTGCTGGGATCTGACAGAGGGGATTTTGGTCAAGGCAGAGGTGCAAACGCAACATGTGCTGTGTGAGAAGGAGGAGCAGCAGTGCTACCAGGCAAGAGGTTTCTGTGGGAGCAGCCACCAGTTGCCCTGATAGATCCCTCTCTGAGTGTCAGAGGAGGCAGGAGACAGCAAGATGGAAGGCAGGCAAAACCTCCTGAATAACCTTTGGACTAAGAGATTACTGTTGTGGTTTTCTGTGTCACCCACTATGTCAAGTCGTCTCCAGAAAGAAAGGAAGAGAAGCAGTTGGTCACAACTTCAAACAGTCTGTCTCTCAGCCTTGCCACACCACACCCTGGGAAATGTTCACCTCTCTCTGTGAAGTGGTTTACAGCACATATAACATCAGCATTTATTGCTCTGTCTGCCAGAGCAACTCCTTTGACCATCCCCATCAAAGGGATGCTAAGGAAGTTATGTATGGGACTGCTTACAACCAGCAACTGTCCCATAAAGTTCTGCTCTGTACCCTGGGCTTCCCAGGTTATGCCAAAACGTCCCAACACAGGCATCCACTCCACCCCCCTCCTGTCAGTGTAACACAATGGTTTTACACATAAAGGTGTTCTTAGCCCAGGCCCCCATCTCTGACAGCCACCAACCATGAATGCCTAGGGAAAGCGTAAAAGGAACAAGGACGAATACACAGCAAACCTTCCCCTGGGATCCCTTCCAGCTTCCAGCAATCAGAGGATTAAGAGCATCCCGTGCTGGAGTCTCTGTCAATCTAGCACACTCTTGTTCTCAACTGCAAATCTCTCCCTCGTGCATATATCCCATTCCTTTTACATGCAGTCTTTGCAACAGCATGCAGCAGGGAATTCTGCACATCAAGTAGATGTTGTCCATTAAACAAAACAACATCATTTTTTGCTTTCATCCTGCTGCCCACTCCCACGCTGCTGGAGTGCTCCAGAGACACTAGAAATCTCATACTCTTTCTCCTTGACACTGGGGACACCTTACATTTGGGCCAGTTGCCTGGGTACCCAGCTGCCTCCTGAAGTTTCACCCATTTCCTTTGCTGAGCAGCTTTCCAGTTAATCCCGACCCGTCCATAGCTGATTAGCTACCCACCGGTTGTGGCAGGGATATACAACACCAAGACAATGCTATGCTTACGTTTAAAAGGTCATTTTTGAGCCTAGAGGCCCACTAATATGCATAGCTGGGGCTTGAGTGCCAAGCCACACATCCAGCCGCCTTTGGCTCCTTAGCCCATAGGAGGAGGTGCCTAGCCAACATAGGGTTGAGTAGGGTGGCATTCGGCAGGAGCCTGGAAAGGGGAATAGCACCACCAACCCCCCCAACCTCAAAACACCAGGTCAGGCTTTATGAGCTGAAAACACTGGCAGTTGAACACCGGAGTTAGCTGAGCTGGGCTAGATGCTGGTGCAGGAGAAAGGCAATGCTCCACAGGCACACCTATGAATTGTGCTTTACCTTCTCAACTGGGGCGGCGTCTGGGTGAAAGGAAAATGAGTACACCTGGAAATATGTGATAGCACCTCAGGTGAAAAACTGCATGCCCCACTGCACGGTGGGGATCCAGTTATTCACTTCTGAGGTATGAGTCTGCCAGAGAGGAAAAGGGCTGGCATGGGATTAGAGTAAGTAAGGTCTGAAAGTCCTTAGATCCTGTGTTTGCACATGCACAGGGCCAGATCCAAGGTTCACAGTCTTTCTGGTAGCTATTCATCAAAACATTTGCACTGCCAATTTGGACAACATTTGTTAAAATCTACGTTTAGTTTGCAAGGCTCACACCAGGCTGTCCAAATAAATGACCCACCAAATTAATCTCTTTTCCTAATGTTATCTCCCGATATTTAGGATGACTTCATGCCAGATACGCTGCTGAAGAGATGAGTTGGATTGGGGGAGGAGCAGAGAGGAGGCTGCTCAGGGGCAGAGCCCAGCCGATATTCATTCTGTTTCACTCCCCTGTGAGTCCCTTTCCATCACACTACTGAGCACAACACAATTAG
>JAOEHX010054522.1:0-10449 GCA_025448015.1 Bolborhynchus lineola
CCTTCTTGAAAATGGGGGTTATATTTCTCTTTTTCCAGTCATCAGGAACTTCACCTGACTGCCATGATTTTTCAAATGTGATGGACAGTGTCTTAGCAACTTCATTTGCCAGCTCCTTCAGGACCCACAGATGGATTTCATCAGGTCCCATGGAATTATGCACGTTCAGGTTTTTAAGATGGTCTCGAACCAGATCCTCTCCTACAGTGTGCCCAAGGTCTTCATTCTCACTGTCCCTGTGTCTGCCTTCCAAGACTTGGGTGGTGTGGTCAGAGCATTTGCCGGTGAAGATTGAGGCAAAGAAGTCATTAAGAACCTCAGCCTTCTCCAAATCCAGGGTAGCCAGTTCTCCCGATAGCTTTATGGAGAGGGCCCACTTTGTCCCTAGTCTGTCTTTTATTTGCAGTGTACCTATACAATCCCTTCCTGTTATCTTTCACATCCCTAGCCAAGTTTAATTCTAACTGGGCCCTGCTCATGAATGAGAAGGGGAAATGCAGACTGTATTATCAGTATGTGTCTGTGGCATACATATAACAACAAAATTGCAATGAGGTTTCTGTTTGTTCTGCTCTGTTCAAGGTGCAGAGATTTACAGAGCTGTACATTGTTCATGCTCTGCTGTTAACTGGTGTTTGGTGGCTTTTTCTTGAGGAAAGCTGCCACTTGAATTAGACATTTCAGAGAAATTTAAAGGACTGGAGAGTTGAGCTGATAATTCATTAAGTGGCACGCTTCTGTCTTGAGTTAATATTGAACTGATAGCCCAGAATGGTGCGAAGAGGCAAAGTGTTCCTGGAGGTGATTGATCTCAGATCAGCTGTTTAACAAATGTTCTTGAACTGATGATTTAAATCTCTTACTACTTGCAATGAGCAAGGTCATCTGCCCCTGAAACTTAACTCTCTATTACATAATTGCCCACATGTTTTATTGAATAATTTATTCTTGATTTATTTTCTAAACCACTAAAATGACTTTGTGTTATTATAATGAAAGTAAGTGTATGTGTAATATATACATGCTCAGACTATTTGCATCCACAAAGAGCTATTATTTTTATCTTTGATCAAATTTGAAGTCAGCAGCTTGCTGTCTGGAGAAATGAAGTATTTCTATGTTTGAGCATAATTCAGTGCGGACTGGAAAATACCATGTCCAGAAGTGGGGAAGAGTATGGTCATTTTCTTCTGGAGAAGGAAAATTGCTTTTCTTGGAATCTATTGGAAACATGGTAACTTTTCTGTCTGTTTATGAAATAATTGCTGGTAAAATTAGAAGACAGACAACATTTTCTGTTTAGCTGATCAGTTTTGTTGCATAAGAATTAATAAATAGCACTGTCTGCTTGTCTGTATGCAGGAATGACTGTAGGCCACTGTACGAGACATAATTTCGAAGACTGGCTCAAGTTATGACTTTGCCACAATTCACTGTCCAGAATACTGATGGTTATCTCCTGATCAAAGCTGCTCTTTTTGGCCAGCCTCCTTCTAAAGGAGTATCGCAAGAATTTAGCAGTTCAGCTTTGGTTTTGTACTGAGTTAATTCTCTCCCCCTTGTGTTGTGCACACAAGAGCATGTTTAGACTGGTAAAAGAGTGTCTTTATCTGTACCTGCTGAAGGCTCAGGATACTCCATTTTCATCAGCATCTGAGAGGTTAATGAGTAGATGCTGAGTGCTGAAGTGAGCACTTGCTTTGAGTGTTGTCCTTTTTACAGTCTGAAGATAATCTAGGTCTGGCATTTTCGTATGCTGGCTTTGCAACCTGAAGTTCATGTACCAATGTGTATAGGTAAGTCCTCCCTGTACCTGCAAAAATTTGTATTTGAGGACTTCAGATATTGATCCTTCCTTACCTAAAATCATTAGAAGTTTTAATTTCCTGCTGGGTCAAATGACTTACAAATATGTGCTGTGGAACAGACCTTTCAAAATAATCCAATATAAGTTGAGTCTTTGCACTTCAATGAAATTTAATGATGTGAAGCTGAAAAGCAAAGAAGGCATTTGGTAGCACAAGGCAGCCATCTTTCCAGCAGCAAAAGCTCTAGAATCTTGCTTTTTGCCAGAACAGAGTCCTCGCAGTCAATTACTTCTGAGACATCTTTCTCTATTGTTGACTATATCTAGATCAGCAAATGCATGGGGCTTTTTCCTCTCTCTCCTTAGGAGTAAAGATAGGTATATGTTTGCAGAGACTTCCTCTAAAATAGAGATGAACCAGTTTCAAGTAACATGGTGGCCATTTTGTGTGTCCAACTTGAGACACTTCAAAGAAGGTTCTTACTGTCAAATGACAGGAGAACAGAAATTTATCTTTAAGATGTGTCACTCAGAACAGAGAAAATAAGTTTGCTATAATAATTTGTATTTATGCTTTTCTCTTAGAATCAGTTACAAGAGGCAACAGTGAAGTCATCTACTGAGTCTCGTATCACCTCTAATGTTTGACATTGTGATCCTCACACTTCTTGCCAACTAGATAATTATATTGTTTTCCTCTTGGCAAGTCATATTTTCCACAGATTTTAGCTGTTCTTGGAAGCAGCAAGTAAAATAGTCATTTCAGAAGTTAAGAACTGTTAAATTTGAGAAATCATCTGTAGACACTGCAGCAATATTCCAAAAATTACATAGCAAACCAATGAAGCAGTTAAATATGGATCTGTTTCTGTAGTTCTGCTGTCCCCCATTTCTATGAATACACAAAACAGTGTTTGATTAAGGTTTCAATTAGTAGTGAATCCATGTTATTCAAGTCAAGAGATCTTCTCAGTGGCACTACTCAGTGCTGAGGACATTTGACATCTGATTGATTAATGTCTGTTTTGCCTGCCTTCTGCATTCCTCCTTAAAAATCACCCATCCGGTCGACACGGCATCAGATACAACCATGTGCAGTCAGTAGCAGGGTCAAATGCTGTACCAGAGCTGAGACCTTTCTCCAATCATTCTCTTCTCTCTTGGTTATTGCAATTCAGATCTACAAATGGCATAGCCTGATGTCCAGATAGTAGAAACAAAGCATAGTAGAAATAAAACATTTGAGCATCACAGGTCATTTTTTTCCTCTGGGTTTTTTTATTTATTGATATTTCTCATATCTTCCTCATGTTCCCCAATCCATCTGCTTCTGTAAGTTCATTACTAGTCTTCACGATACAGGTAGAAGAAGGTGATTTCATCTCAGTTAGTATGGCTGAAAAAAATGTAGAAAAATACTTTTTTTTGCTGTCGTGTATGGTTTCACAGAACTTCAGCTCAATAAGAAAGTGGAATCATTGTTACCAGCAACTCTGAAAGCAGCTGAAAGTCACAGCAATAGAACAGCAAACATGACAGTTCAGGCTGCATTTTATACCATAACAATGCTGACAACACTGAAAAATTCCGGAAAGCTGAGAACTAGCAGCAGCAGTGCAAAAGAAGCATTCACCTGATTTCCACACATTATTGATTAACTCGGAAGGCAGTGGTGTGTGCTGGTGCTCAGGGGCTGGTGAGCTGTAGAGCTCTGATGGGTCCACACAGCTTGATTGTCTCTTAATGCAACCTGTGAACAAAATGTTGTAAGTGGTGTGTCTTGAGCAAGGAGATGAGATTTTTTTCAAGTGGGAATGGCACTAAGGAAGGGTAAACCAGAGAAGTTAACTACGCTGACACCAGCATCTGAATGACAGGGAAGTTGAGGAGTAACAGACTATATGAAATAGGTACTATTTGGATTTGTGTGTGAGGATGAGGTGGGTCACTGTGAAATCTGTTTGAAGTGTAGTGGAAGTTCGAACTAGGAGTAAAGGAAGGTCAGAAGAAGTGGGGGAGAGGAAGAATGAGGCACACCTGAAAAGATTGTGCTCTGAAAAAAATCAGAGCTTTTATATTGGATAAGGGATGATTTGAAGTCACATCTCTTTTCTTCATGAATAACATCTTTTAGCATAATTATAACTGCTGATGAGCAGGTATTACAGGAGAAATACTTGGTAGCTGTGCAATGCACAAAATCGCTTTTATTTTGCAAGGCACTAAACTTACTCTTGAAGACAGTTTCAGACCTGCAGCCCAGAAAAAAAGTTACCTGTACAAGAGTGGTCATTGTGTTACACGTAAGGAGTAAATTTCCTAAGCCTGATTTTAGGTATCCAAACAGGAGCTGGTTCAAAGCTTCATTAGAGCAACTCTGTCTATTGAAAAAGCCCTGCTCTCTTCCAGGCATTTTTCAAGTGGGGAAATTGGTGGAGCATGATGCTCACCAGGGAATGTACTTGTGTTAGCAGTCCTTTGCCTTTTAGCACTTAAATTAGGCTGCAGACTTTTTGTTGAAAAGCTAATATGCCAAGGAGACAATGCACCCTCAGTGTGGAAAACTCTGGTTCAAGATTATAAATGCAAAAGCATGGCTTGGATAGCAGCAGAAAATTATATTTGTGCTGAAGTATTTAAAAATCAGTACCTTCATTACTGACTTGTTTGCAGTTACTTAATTCCCCTCCTGAGGAAACTGTGTTAATTCTTTGTGAAGAGAGAAATACAATGGAGCACCTGATATCGTTTGGTAGTAAAACAATGATGAGTTTGATAACTCTGTATTTCAAAGCTGAGGTCTCTCACTTGTGGTAGTATAAGTCACTTAAAACATACAAGTGATACAAGTGTGTCTTCTGGCCATCTCTGTGTTATTTCAGATGACAAAACAGTATTGAGCCAACAAAAATAGAGGATGTAATGGGACAGTCCTGGGTAAAATAATTGAAAATGTAATTTGTGTAACTTGCTCAATACAGCCTATTATCTGTCATCGAGGCTTTAGGAATAATGCAACTATGCAGTGTAAGTGAAAATAATGAACTGGAGGACTGTGTGTACCTCAGTGTAGATGAACAAGGCCAAGTGCAAGGTCCTGCACCTGGGTTGGGCAATCCCAAGCAGAGATACAGGGAGGATGGAGGATGGATTTAGGGCAGCCCTGAGTGAGAAGGACTTGGGGGTGCTGGCCAATGAACAGCTCAACATGAGCCGGCTTCAGTGTGCGCTTGCAGCCCAGAAACCAAATGTGTGCTGGGCTGCATCGAAAGGAGTGTGACCAGCAGGTCAACGGATGTGATTCTTCCACTCTACTCTGCTCTTGTGAGACCCCACCTGCAGTACTGTGTTCAGCTCTGGGGCCTCCATCACATACCAGGGGCAGGGACCTGCTAGAGCACGTCCAGAGGAGGCCACAGACGTGATCTTAGGGCTGGAGCACCTCTCCTGTGAGCAGTCTAAGAGAGTTGGGCTTTTTCAGCCTGGAGAAGAGAAGGCTTCTGGGAGGTCTTTTAGCAGCCTTCCAGTACCTACATGGTGCCTGCAGGAAATCTGGAGAGGGACTTTTTACAAGGACATGTAGGGACAGCACAAGGGAGAATGACTTTAAGCTGAAAGAGAGTAGATTCATATTAGATATTAGGAAGAAATTCTTTACTGTGAGGGTGGTGAGGCAGTGGCACAGGTTGCTCAAATTTATGGATGCCCCATCCCTGGCAGTGTTCAAGGCCAGGTTGGATGGGGCTTTGAATGACCTGGTTGAGTGGAAAGTGTCCCTGCCCATGGCAGCAGGGTTGAAACTAGATGATGTTTATGGTCTCTTCCAACTCAAACCTTTCTATAATTCCATGGATGTACTCGGTCTGAACTCTGAAAGAAATATTTGCTCATCCTTTTAACAGCATCTTGGATTTCTTGCAAACAGTAGTTCCAGCATTCTTGAGAATGGAATGCAAAAGGATTAAATTCATACCAACTGTTTAAAAGAGAATTTTCTCCCAGAAGGAACATCAAAAACTAAGATTAATCTGATTTTTTCCAAGCTGAGAATGTCATGTCCAACCTCAAAAGGATATTCATATTCCCCCAAAAGAAAATTTGGGCCAATTTGGAAGTGAAATGGTTTCCTACTGCCTTGTACATTTGTCTAAGCCACAGTTTCAGAAACCCTTACTCTCAGCTTGGAAACTGAAAGGTGGTGAAAGGCAGACCGGCATTACAGCATAACCACCATATTTCCTTTGAAAACATCCTCCTGCCTGGATGCTTCACGTTTGTCTCCTTTATTTTTTATTTTTCAAGAGAATGCTAAAAGATAAAATTTTACCCTTCTAATATTTCAGGTGAATACACTAAATGCACCTCCACATGATATTCAAACAGTATTCAGAAGGGAGCTCCTGCCTGCTGATCACCTCACAAAAATAATCAAGCCATATTACTTACCAAAAGATTTAGAGCTAATAGTCAGACAATTTCTGACAATCTTGCCTGAGGAGTCTTTTGTTTTGTTTCTACTGCACCCTGTTTTCACTTAATTTTCAAAGTTTTAGCTTCTCTTTCAAATATTTGTCTTTGCTACATTGTCTGGATTTCACTTCCAGCTACTACTGTCCATCATCATGGTTCTGCATACACATACTAAACAGCGCTTCCCTCTTCTTCACATATCCCTGCATCACCCAAAGCCTTGTCATTATACCAGCCCATAAGGTGGAAGAGCTGATCTTTGTGCAACTGCTATTCCCTGCAAATTGTTTGCAACTCAGAAATGTACCCATATGTGTTTTGCATAAATATTCCAATTGCAGCTTGATGTAGAACTAAGTGCTATCCCCACGTGCAGTGACGCAGGCATGCTCTTCTGTGTTCAGATGTATAAGAAGACTTTGTAATTCGTAGTTCCTGATCATGACTCCAATTAGGTTTGGTTTTTTTTTTTTTTTTTTTTTTTTTTTTTTTTTTCCACAAGTAAAGTACCAATAATTACAATAGAATTTGTGACTCTCCACTACACTTTGTGTTCTTAAGTTTTTTTCCTATGTAGCAAATGAACTGCTCATTAAGGGACATATTTAATCAGTTCCTCTGGAAAAACCCACCTGCATTTCCTTCATCAACTTCCATTTTACAGCATTTGTATTTAGACTTCTTAATCCTAAACACAAATAATCTCTGTAGGTGGTAGAGGATACTGGGATATCAGAAACCAATGTCCTTATTCTCTCTTTTTTTTTCCCAGTGAAACTCCTTGTTTAAGAACAAAACAGAAATTTTGATTGCCCAACTTCTATATTAATACTAATCACTGGTGGTTTAAGCCTATAAGTCTGATGACATGCTGATGAGACACTAAAAAGACAATGTAAATGCATTTGTGCCTGTCTTCTATATATTGCCATTGGCAGGGTTGATGGGGAGTACCACTATTTGTGATGCTAATGCTTCCCACTCCCCATAACCTCATCCTCCACTTCTTGCAAGGTAAAAATGAGGGAACTTAGCACAGAAGTGGCTGCATTTTGACTGTTGAAAACAATAGTCTCTCTTTACTTCCAAGTTCAAATTTAAGTTTTGAATAGCAATGTAAAACGTAAGAAGAAGTCTTCAGTAGAATCTGCCTATGTCTGGGAAAATCTGGCTATTTTGTTTGCCACATTTCTGTTAGGTTCCTTTTACAGTTGTGTGTCCTAATCCTGTGAAGTGTGCGCTATACAGGTAGGTTCATTCAGAATGGTTGTGCTAGGAAGTTGTGGTTGTATTTTCTAGCCCTTAATAAATTTCTCTTTAGAAACTTGTCTGTTGCAGAGCCGAGCACTGGTCATGATACTCTTCAGAAGGCCTTCCAGAAGCAGTATTCCAGCTGTAATGAACAGAGATTCTTTTTTAGATATGAGTAGAAACAATAATAGGATGGAAGAAGCTGAAAAGAGATTAACACAGAACTCACAGGATTAATAAATCGTCACGTTTGTGTGGGGGGGTATATATACATGCATGTCATTGGCTCAGTGAAAGGGCTTCAGAATGTCTGGCACTATCTTTCTGGAAGGGTTTGCTCCTTCTGTGGTGCTGGAAAGGTTGTTTGAATCCCCATGTGCTCTTGCAGTAACATCATACCCATTAGGATGGAGATGTAGCAGTACTGCAAGTGTAAAAACCTGGAACTGTGGCAATCCAGGTTCTGGTTTTGACCTTTTCAGTGTTGGCCCATCCTTCAAATAAAGGATAATAGAGCAGTGTGTTCCCTCTTAATCTAATCCCTATTAGAGCTGTCCAAGACAGTGAGTTGTACCCTGTCAGCTGCTAGAATTGGGTGCCTCTCCTTAGAGATTCACAGCAACACTTGGATGTATCAAATATCATTGCCATGAATGTGACATTGTGTTCCTGAAGATAAAAATGGAGTCATCTCCACTTGTTCAAAGTGCACTTATCTCTCTCTGCATTTATTCTCCCAGTCATGGTACAATAACTGCTGCAAAATTTCCCGTGTGTATCTCAAATTACAGATTAGTGCGGGCCCCTGTGGTTCTTGGAACAGCATGGGGCTGTTTTTGTTTACCGATGACATTTATCCTCTCATTTCCTTTTGGAAGCATGGCAGCTTCTTGCTGTCTGATGGGGAATGTACTTACAGGACCTTCTTTTCGTGCCATGTCTGACGATAAACACCCCACTGCATAGTATTTGTGTCTGCTTGCTATGAAGCCGCTATTAACGCTTTCAACAGTTAGTCTGGCAGGAACTTGTTTGAGCAGGAAAGCAAAAGGGTTTCTAAGTGCAATTATCTTCTCTTGCAGGAGGAGATCGAGAGCGGATGACAGCTAATCATGAAACGTACCTTCTTATGGCAAGCACACAGAATGACATGGAGGATTGGGTGAAATCCATTCGCAGGGTTATATGGGCACCATTTGGAGGAGGTGAGTCAGTGAGGGAACATGCAAGGCTCCCAGATACACAAAGACACATAAGGGTTCTCTCATCTTCCTGTTACAGCCAGAGTTTTTAAGTGGAAGAGAAAGGTCTAGATCTTTTAGAGAAAGTGGAGTAAACCCTTTGTTTTCACTTGCAGTGCAGGTATCAGGCATGTTCCCATGCAGAGGGCTCAATTAAAATGCTTTAAACTATCTGAAACCACTTCTTTTGATAAGGGTAGCACATGATAGTGTATTACCAAGGAAGGGGAAATTTTCACACAAGGTTGGTCTTCTATGGGATCATCTTTCCCACAGGGAGAGGGGGGATAATTCCTTTGCTCACTAGCTAAAATACTGTCCGTGGGCTTCATCAGTGCCTGTTACAAGAAGCTGTCAGTGCTTCTCTTGCAAGGGACAGCTAACACCAGCATTTATGTAAAGCTGTGGGTTCCAATATAAACCTCAGATTCTTTTTCCTGTGATTGGCATGCTCAGTAATTTCAGTAGTACTGGAGCAAAATTTGTGTCAGATGTCTACTTGTCTTTCTAAAAAGCCCTCTTAAATTGAATGAGCTGGAAATTATTATCAACATTATTCTGGTGATAATGTCTGTATTATTATAATGTGAGTATGATTGATATGCTTGCACAAGATGTTAATACATTAATCAGTCTGTTCCTAGAGCTCTAAAATACCTAAGTTTGAGGACAGAAATGTTTTTCCACTGTGAAAGAGCACCAATTTTGCATCAGACAGTTTGGTCTTGTCTGCAGGCTGCTGGAAAAATAAGTCAGGCAGGATTGTCTGTGCTGTTTCATGACTAAGAAGTGCAGTTATCACTGAAAACTGTGATTGCTTACTGCAAATGTCATTTTCTTAGCTTCCAGGTAGACCACAGCAGAGAGGATTGGTGGGACTGAAGGAAACTAGCATTCTAAACAAAACTTATCTTGTAAGCCACCCATCTTCCCTTGTGCTTTGTTCAGGCCACACAGTTCTTAGGAGAAGGCTTTGACCTCACTGGTGGGTTGTGCTAAGGGAATTGATCAGCTAGGGCCTGCCTGGCGCCTCTTCATACATATCTTCTCTTTGGCTCCTCCCGGGAAAATGTGCTGTGGAAAAATGGTGTTCAGCAGTCATCTCACTGGGATCTGGTCCTGTACATTAATAAGCCTGCACAGTCCTGGATCTGGATGTGTAGGTCTTACAGGAGGATGCTTAAAAAGCCAAACAAGCAAAACCCAAAAACTGCAAAGTGAAAGGTTTGTCTTAAAAAGTGGAAGCTTCTACAGGAAGTTGGTTTGGGAGAGGGCAGGTAGAGTCTTCTGCTATTAGGCTGGGTAAGGAATGTGCTTGTTTACATAGCGCAAAAATTACTCATCCCCAACTTTCTCATTGTAAAGGAGGCCTCATGATGAGCTCTTCAGTGTTCTCTTACTTCAGTCTAGTAGCAACATAAGCTACTGAAGCAACAATAAATTTGGGTGCATAATAGAACTGGATTTTTCAGAGAGTATCTTAGAATCATAGACTCATAGAATAGTTAGGGTTGGAAAGGACCTTAAGGTCATCTAGTTCCAACCCCCCTGCCATGGCCAGGGACACCTCCCAGTAAAACATGTCACCCAAGGCTCTCTCCACCCTGGCCTTGAACACCGCCAGGGATGGAGCATTCACAACTTCCCTGGGCAGCCCATTCCAGTGCCTCACCACCCTTA
>JAOEHX010054522.1:18897-45585 GCA_025448015.1 Bolborhynchus lineola
TGTTTTGACTGCAGGGTCATTACTAATAGGAGTTTCAGAGCAGTCTGGTAGGTTTGAGAACTTAGTCTTTCCTCTGCAAGTGTAAGTTTCAGTATGCACATGAATGATTAAAGAATGTTAGCATAGACAGAAGAAAGTATAGCCAGTAGGACAAAGCTAATTTATACTAATTGTGCTGCCAGTGAGCATGAGCTGTACTTCTACATGATATGAGTGGAATATCTTTTCTTATACTGATTAATTTTGTTTAGAAAGAGGCAAAACCTCTTGTGTTTAAAACCAAGAGATCTCATGAAGGGAAGCTCAGACGATATGTTCATAAGACAAATTGGAGGAAGATGGCCAAGTCCTATAGCTAAAAAGGAATAACCTTAGGGAACCAGCTCTGCTAGAAGGAGCCTGGGTTCCCTGTGAGACAGTAAAGTGGATGTGAGCCAGCAGCGGACCCAGCAGCAAGGATGGTTTGACAGCAGTCTGGAGCACAGCCAGCAGAAAAAAGGAAATGATTAATCCCCTCTGCTCAGCATTTTTAGACCATTTTCCAAATATTGTATGCATTAAAAAAAGGGGGGGAGGGTAGGTGGGGGATAAATTTAAGGAAGTTGAATAACGAAGTAAAGTGCCACCAATATGGTTATGCCTTTGGAGGAGAGACAGAGGAAATGAGGCATGTTTGGCCAGAAGGGAGGGAACTGGACAGCAGCCTTCCTGTGTAAGGACTTTGAAAATCCCTAAACTCCCATAATCACACAGATTCCTTAACTGACTTTCAGTGGACCTTCCTCCTGAGTCTTGCAAATGGAGTGACTTGAGGATTTCCTCCATGTTGACCAGCAACAACCCTTAACTCATATGTTTAATATTCCTGCCACCCTCACTGGCAGTTTAGGGGTTAGGATTTTTTAATTCTTAATTAAAAGAAAAAATATTTTATTTAAGAATTAAGAAAACAAACTTTTAACTTTTCTGCCAGCATGAGGAGGCTGAACTTTATGAACATAAACTATTCCACATTTGTCAGTATTCTTCTAAGCTTGACTTGGTCTGAAATTTCACAAATTCTTTCTTCACTTGGATTTTGTATGACATGAAAAAAGGTGAGCCAATAAAGAGTGGCTGTGGGATGTTCCTTACTTAGTCCTGGGTTTGGCTTCTGATAGCGTGGGTACCACAGAAATCATAAAATATGCTGCTCTGCATCTCAGAATGCTTTCTGAATATTTTAACTGGACATCAGTTTCTGTCTCCAGTTATTTCCTGTGCTACAGTAAAAATAATTGCACTGAAATACAAACCCCCAGACCTTCAGTATGGTGACTAGCAGCTGACTGCCTGCTTGCCATAACATCTCAGAGCATATGCAGGGCAGCTTTGCACTGAGGTGTGAGTTATCTTTTGTTGGAGGAAAATTGTGGGCATTGAAGGTTATACTGAAGGATGCTTCAATCAGAATGCTACTGTAGCTTGTGGTTGCTTGTTCATGTGATTGAAATTTATTGGTGAATGAAGTTTAGGGCGCCAAAAGCAAAAGCTGACTAGCACAAGTTTGGGCTTTCTTTAGTGAAAGTAAACCAAAACAACTATATTCTCCTTGTTGAATCTTTTTAAACCAGCTTGTGCTCAGTGAAGGGCACAATTTGACTTACTGCCTTCCCACTCATGCACTTTATAGTGTGTGTAATTGGAAAAGGAGCCTTCCAAGCATAGGTAGTTATTTGGCCTTTAGTTTCTGATCTTGTCTGTCTTATAACTATTCATTGTCTTGCTATTATTTAGAAATTGAATTGCCTCACTTCAGCCACAATATTATTCAACAAATGGTGGTCTCAAGGGAGAGCTTCCATCACAGGTGGCATACCTGAACATTATGGTGATGCTGCCTATGATGGCTGGCTCTGCAGTTTGAAAGGGAGGGGCAAACTAAGTTATGATGAGTATTTGTCTTCCCAGTGGTAGCAATGATACCTTCAGAAGTTGAAGTTAATTCTGTCAATAAAAAAAAAGTCCATGTTCTTTTGAGGTTAAATATAAATGCAACTTCCCTGCAGTTCCTCTGATGTATTTCAACCTTCATGTCAGTATCTTATTTCATACATGAAAGTTATTGTTGCTAAAGCAGACAGAGATAATGCAATTGGTAAATATGTTATAGGAATGTAATCTTTATTTATGTGGGAAAACCAAGTAATTTGGTTTAGTAAGAACAAAATCTTGAGTAATATTTATAAATCTTTTCCTCTCCATGTGTAAAGGTAATGTTTGTATGCCATTGAAACTGGTAGAAGAACTAGGGTTCTTTTAATAGACGTGAACCAAAGAAAAGGGAGATACCACTTGAATCAGAAGGTTTGTGATGGAAAATTCTATTTGTATTATTTCTGTTTTCTGTACTTATGATCTGAAAAGTCATTTACAGTATTTTATTTTAAATAATGATTTCAAGCATTTCTGTCAAATATGTCAGCATTGTATTTCCATGAGAAGATAAAGGCAAAATCTAGCATTTTATCTTTAGGAAAGGAGAATTATACATGCATTTAAATGACCTGTAAATTGTATGGGTTGTAATAGAAAACATTGGCTCCTTAAATTTTTTTTATGGATCTCAGCCAAGACACATCTTTCTTTTTCATGCAGGTATTTTTGGCCAGAAACTGGAAGATACTGTTCGATACGAAAAGCGCTATGGGAACCGCCTGGCTCCAATGTTGGTGGAACAGTGTGTGGATTTCATCCGACAACGGGGGCTGAAGGAAGAAGGCCTTTTTCGGCTGCCTGGGCAGGCTAATCTTGTTAAGGAGTTACAGGATGCATTTGACTGTGGAGAGAAGCCTTCTTTTGACAGGTAAAATCCTCCATCTCTCCCAACTCCCTGAAGCCCAAATAGGACACAATCTGCTCTAGTGGCTAACCCACATGACTGAAAAACAGGTGGCAACAACAGATAGAATGACATGGTCTTGCAGGTTTTTCTGTATGTTTCCTATTATGGCTCTAAACTGTCTTTTTTTATTTTTGGCTTTGATGTCTGATTTCAAAGCATTTCTGGAGAATTTCCATTTGTGAAAAGCTGGTTAGGAAAAGTGTTGTTAATGGTTTGGCTTAATCAAAAATACCTGGATTGCCTTGATCTTGGTATCATTTGAAACACAGTGGTGATGCTGGCATTTAGTCAGTTCCACAAAAGAAGAATTTCTCTTATCACCAAGTTCAATATGTTCTGTTACCTACAAAACTGACTGGAACGGAAGTCTACTTTTATATATTTCTTTATAATTCTGGGCCATAAATAAAAGACCATAATAATAAACCTGTGTGGTTTTGAGGGTCCAGGTCCAATTTGTATTCCAGTATTTATACAGTTTTGCAAAACTAATGAGGATTTTCTGGGCCAAGAAAGAACCCAGTCCTCTCCACACAGCTGTATATAACTGTTGCCTTCTGTAAGATTGATTTTTGCGCAGTAGTCAACATATTTGGAGTGCGCAATTAGAGAAAGAGAGCCAGTGGATTCTGAATGCCATAGGAATATGAAGTCACATAGACTTGGATTGGAGTTAATATGGTGGTAATGAATTTCCAGTTCCTGAGACTGTTACACAATAGTTGTCCTCAGCATGTGCCCTAAGTGACATCCGTAATAAGCCTCCAAATTGGAATCCAGGTACTTCACTCCAATTTAGGTGGGTCTAATGTGAGTTAGGACAAAGGTTACATTTATTTTGTGGGACCTTTTGAATGGTAGCAATGCAAGTAACAGGAAGGAGAGCATACCTTGATCTTTTAGTGCAAAACCATGGCATGATATGGACCTGATTGCTGGAAATCATTTACCTATTTTATTTACCTATTACCCTTCCCTATTCCTATGAAGTGAGCAAGTTTGTTATGCATGGAGATATGTGTATCACAGATGCACAGAAGGCAAACATCTGCAATGCAGTTGTATCTTCAAGAGTTTCCTCAGTCCTGACCCTCACTTTAAGAAATGTCAAGAAATGTATAACGCTCTGGAAAAGTGAATTGTCTTCCTACGAGGTTTATTAGTTTCTCATTCGAAGGTGAAAGTTAGGATAATTGACCAGAAAATAGTTTTAAGGAGCCAGAGAACTGCAAGAAATGACAGTGTGTGCTGATAAATATTTGTGGCATACTCCCTGACTGCTCAAATACTGTGTAACTTGTTTAAAAATGGTAAAGAAGCGTCCATTGGGAATGTGCTGTGGTTTAAGCCATGGGTAAGGAAAATGGATTCCGAAACCAGGACAGTATGTTTTCCTTACTTGTACATTAAGATAAATATTACTGGTCATGTCTACCAGCGATACAAGTAGGAAAATGGCAGAAACAGAAGGTTATTTTTTTTGTGTCTTTGAGCCAAATAATTGTGGAGGAAATGCTTCAGAAAACAAGTAATCCCCAGCTGCAGGAAGATGATGTACTGAATACCCACTGAGAGATACAGCTTGAAAAAGGTGCACAAGTTCTATCTATTCAAAACAAATGAGACCAGGGCTTAGCTACAAAATACTTTCTTGCAAGGTTATGTAGCAACATCTGTAGTACTCACTAATGAGCCCAGGAACAGGCATGCTAGCTGAGCTTTAGTAGACGAAAAGGAGAAGATATTTTACATGCTACTGCTGTGAAGAACGCACATAATTTCTGCTATAGCAATTAGAAACATCAGCAGGAGTTGCCTATAAATTGCTAGTCCTGCAGTTCTGCTTCTGAAGCTGACAGTTTATAGAACACTGACCTTATATGTCTGTGTGTCTCATTGTGAAGGATGCTTTCGCTGTTTACTTTCTTACATTTAAGTGTGGAGTGGTTTGACTTAGGTGTAGCAGTGGTCCAGAAGACAGGCAGACATTAATTCTGTCACTCCACCATTGTTTCCATTGTGCATCTACTTTTTTCTCCAACCTTTTGTTCTTTCACAAGCTTTTAAGGTGAGATTCATTTCACAGTGTTTATAATACCTATGTGATTACCTTATTTTGGGGTAACTTTTCACTGTGCTGAGCAGCAGCGTGGTCTCCAGGTTTGGCGCAACCTATTTGGCAAGTTGAGCTCTTGAAAAGTGGCCAAAATATGAAACATTGCTGAACAGAGATGAAGAAACCATATACATTAGGGGCTCATGCTTGCTCATGATCTCCAGATCAGTTTAATCTGTAATTGTATGTTATTATTAACCAAAAGTCCAGTAGTGCAAAATCTACCTAGCTTCTGTTTATTAATTTACATTTTACCTGTTCTAAAACATCAATAAAGACTTTTGCCTTTAGAGCTGAGCTGATGGTTCTGTTAATGAGCATGAAACAATGGAATCCAGGTCACACTTCTCTAGTGGTGCTGGGTCACTAGCTCTGACTGGGAGAAAAGCTAGGTGCTGTCACCTGTGTTGGAACTAATACAAAGAACTGATGTTTGCGGAGTTTGCCATTTTTCATACTGACTTTTTTTCTGTGTATAAGTGCATGTAAGTCAAACAAAGACTTTAGAACAAGTAAAGAAGCTTTGATACATGTGTAGGCTTCTATATGTGTTTATGTGAAAATTATTATTAAATAATCCATGTTCTTCTTATGCTGTCTTAGCTAGTTCAGTAAAATACATGACTTCTAGGATTAAAAGCAAAAACAAACGTAAGATCATCCAGCCATGATGAATACTGCTTTAAAATGTCATCTCTGACATCATGACCTAAAGCCATTGGGAGATGGAGTCCAAAGGCACAGATCCTCTCTTCTGCAGACTTCACCTCCTGTCCACGGTACTGTGGAGACACTGCCCATACTGTAGATGACATAATGGTTTGGTTTGGAAGGGACCTTAATGATCATCTTAGTTCCAACCCCGCTGCACTGAGCAGGGACACCTTCCACTAGACCAGGTTGGTCAAAGCCCCATCCAACCTGGCCTGGCCTTGAACTTCTGTAAAACAGCTCTTCATTCATGGAAGCCGATCTTTACTTGAACTGTCACTTCTTTACAATAAGCTGTCAGAATGACAAAACAATATAGGTCTCCTCTTGTGTTCCTCTCTGCGCCCCTTTGGCAAAGAGGACAACAGAACAAATGGAGTAGAAGTAGTAAACTCAGTAGTAGTAGCAGAAGTAGCAAACCAGCTTTGTTTAAAGGATAATGCAGCCATGTTTTGAAACATGAAATGTGTTTGACAAATGGTAGTTCTTACATGAGTTAGCAGCTGGATGTTCTGATTCTGAAGTAATTTATAATGCACAGAGTGAATCCAGGACAGGACAAGTTGGAGAGTGGCAAACTCCTTCATGTGTTAGTTTGATCTTGATCTCATAGTTCAATGAGGTGTTGCCGAAGACTTGTGAGCTGTGTGTATGTGTAACCAGTGTGTGAAAATGAAAATGAGAAAACCCACTATCTGACATGAAACATCCAACATCCAAAGCCCTTTAATATGAAAACTGGACCGTCAGTATTTTTCACAGTTGTGGAAAGGGGAGGTACAGCTGCTAAAACTGGGAAAATTCTTGCTCACTTCTGCCTGTTCCAGGCTTCCTTCTCTGGACCTCACAGTCTGCTCATCAGTTATGCCCCTGGAGCCACTTCCACATCCTTTCTAATTCCAGCCCTCTTTCTAACTAGCTAGAAGAAATAACCTCTGCATATGGCACAACTTAAAGATCTAGTCTAGCAATTAAATATACATTAGGAGACAAATTTCTAATGTGATGCAAGGGTCATTAAATCAGTTTAATTGGTATCCTGCTGCAGGAGAGTATGTTTTTAGTTATTGGCAGTGAATGAACATTTGTAGTTGCTTTGCATAAATTTTGGTTTCAGAAATGGAGTTGGTGTGTCAGCTGTGATTAAAGAAAAAAAAAAAGCAGCCAGGTATTTATCTTGGAAGTGACAAATGACTTCTTAGATGGCCATGGTCACCTTTAAGAAAACATGACATTTTGTTGCTATGTGGAAGGTCTGAGAGTGTGTTTTTGAAAGCATCCTTTCTTAGGGTCGCAAGATTTGTGTCTTTCTCTTCCAGTAAGCAAGAACAGATAGTGTATTTGTGGTGATTTTCCATGTGTTATATACACTTACAATCCTTGCAAAATCTTGTAGAATCTGAACAGTCTTTCTGAACAGCCTAGCAGCATATTCACTGGAACTGGTGGATATTTTTTTTCTTAAGCCTCTGCTGACCTTTCTTAAAAAAGCACATTGTCTCTCTTTAAGAATCTAAATTTTTCTAAACAATTTTTAATATCCTTCCATATGATTTGTCTTTTCATTTGTCTGTTCTGTATTGCTGTCATAATTGCTGCTTTTAAAGCATCACTTTTTAGCCCAAATGAATTAGCTGCTAATTATGGAAGTGGATATCTAACTTGGAAATAGAGTCTGCTGATCTTCAGAATTGCTTGTGGTGCTTAGCCTCCTGAATGGGTTCCTGGCCATCCCTGGAGACACTCAAGGCTAGGTTGGATGTGCTTCTGAGCAACCTGATCTAGTTGAGGATGTCTCTGCTCATTGCAGGGGGGTTAAAATAGATGACCTTTGAAAGTCCCTTCTGACTGAAACTATTCTATGATTCTAAGGTAGCATAGATTGTAAACATCATAAGCACAAGGACAAAGGAGCAGAGTATGCATTCTTTCTTTTTTCTCAGGCTAAACGGTAAAACAAGAATTGGTATGATTGTTAATGTAAGGTAGAGACAGGCTCTTGCAGCAGCAAGAAGAGAACAGATAGCTTGGGGCTTAAAATGGGAAATGCTTTCATCAGGCAAAATTTCGTCTGGTACTTAGGTACATCTAGTATGTACATCTGGTTAGATACATCTTAGGTTCATCTAGTACACTGCTTGTGCTAGATACACATTATGTATGAAAATTATAGAGAGACTAATGCTTATACAGTAAATCATATAAGACAATCAATTGTTACGCATTTTTCCTGACCTTTGAATTTCTGGACTAAAGCTTGACTCCTAAAATCGGTTTAATAATTTCTGATTCACTGTAACATTACTTGAACACAAACTTTGCCCTCCTAGCCTCTGGGTACTGGCTTCTCAGCAGTAACAGTACTCTGATTCTCTCTACATGTAGTTATGTACATTTGTAATATTCCCTTCATGTTGCTTACTCTGTGTTCCATCACTGGTTTATCATGGGCTCTACCATCTCATTTAAGCTGTCTGCAGACTGACATCAAACGTATACACTGGGCAGCCAGTTCTCATGTCAGGAAAACATCTATACTCATCTTCTCATGTCAGGAAAACATCTATACTGGTCTGTGAGCTGCTCTACAGACCCGGATGCAACTAAGCAGGGACACAGTCAGCAAATGTTGTGGTGGGTACAGGGTATGTTGGTGAGGGAGACTCCATTTCCAGGATTGTGATCTCTGACATGTCTGAAATGATGGAGCTGTAATTCTAGTAATTTCAGGAGGTACTGATTCACAAACTGTTTGAACTGTATTGTTCTGGACGTATTATTACCAGAACTCCTAAATTGAATTATAGCCTCACAGCTTGTCATTCCCTACAGTTTGTTCTTTATGCAGACTGTTTATGTGTCGTCATGATCTAGAGCTATTTTTGGCACAGCATTAATCTTTTTGTAATGTAACCTTGCTCTGTTAGTATTTCCTTTCTGAGAGTTTATGAGGGGCTTGTTGGCTTTGTGCTCTGAAGTGCCGACCGCAGCTCACTGAACTTGCTATGCTGTCTGCTTGTCCCTCAGAGTTATGTGTGGATTTCTGACGGCCTGATGGGCTTCAGTAATTTTTGTTAAGAGTAGAGAGGATGAAAATCTCCAGGCAGTGTAATCGGTTTGACAGCCACTTCCACAGTGTCTGTGGTATCACAAAAGAAAGTGCTGTCAAAACAGCAATGCCACGAGGGATATTGATGACAAAGTTCAGATGAATGGGGCTTTGAATACATGTGGTGTGATGACTGGTGCATTTGCATTTGTGATGCCTTCATGTGGACAGTGGTGGAGTGGAGGATGCTCCTTTGGAAACATATCAACAGTAAAGCAGCATTAACGTTTTAGTGGGGTAAGTAATCTTTCTCAAACTTTCCACCGTGTTGGGCCAAAGTAGGCTGTTTCTCAGCTTGCTGATGCTTTTTGTATTGAATTCAATTTTCTGCTTTGTGCTTTGTCATTCTTATTTCAAGTTTAAAATTATTCATTGTGCACTTGGAGAAAGTCCACCTCAATTAATGAGGGTTGTTCCAATTTAGATAACAGAGGATTTTCTGCTCGAATTTGACATGCTCTGTTTTAATACTTGTTAATGAACACTTTTAATTGTGTTAATTATGAATGTGTTATCATGGAACACTTTGATATTACACTGTCTGATAGCAGAAGAAATACCAAGCTGGGTATAATCATTAAGTTTCTGTAGGTGTAATGGTCCTAGAATATAAGCAAGGCCAGGTTTGAAGGGAGAAATACCTCTTTGTCTGAAACTGATCAGTTGTAGCTGGAAAACGTCTAAGAGAAAGTCCTCTACAGGCCCTGGGAAAATCCACGTGTTACAAACTACACAAATGCCCTCGAGGTAGATACATAAATGCTGCTGGTTGACTTAAACTGTGGATAAAACACTGCAGGTTGGAGAGCGAATAAATGCTCCTGATCCTCAAGAGACCTTGAAGTGCCTGACTCCTTTGAAACTTGCAGCTGTCCTCTGTGTCTGAAATGCACATAATGGGATTTGTGGATTGAAACACCTAAAATGCAGGTGGATTAAAACTAAAGTCTCTGCCATTTTTAAGTTGTCCTCTGTATTGCAAAACAAAAGGGGGGGGAAACTGCTGCTAGACTACAAGGTCTAATCAGGCCTCAGTGTGTGTGAAGCATTCTTTCAGTTACATTATTTTAAAAATATTGACATCTTCATACCAGTAGGTACATTACAAGTAAAATGTTTCTAGCTTTTGTCTTAACTGTTGCTAAATAGAATTAAAAATTCCAAAGAGCTTTGCAGGCAGTGTGTGTGTGTATGCATATGTTTGTTTATGCTGCCAAAATCCGTATGGTAATTTCTGTATACAAAGATTAAGTCCTAAGCAGTGTTCCAGTACAGTTTAGGGAAAAAAATAAAGGTAACAAAACACGTTTTCCAAAATCTCATCTTGCAAGTCCACCATCTTGTGGCAGTCTGCGATATTGCCCTCGCATTTGGTCAGTGGAAACAAGTATTCCACTTCGCACTGAGGGACAAGTGTAAAATTATTCTACATAAACCACGATCCTGGCAGTACAAAGGAGGGAAGACGATATTCCTTAATCCCCTCACTGGGACCCCAGTGTGCTAACTTTTAATTGTTCTCAGATTTCTCTCAATCCACCTGTTTGAATCCTTTATGTTTTGGAAAGGCCACTCTGCTTTATGCAAATAGTCTCTGGCAAGATATTGTTCAGTTCTTCAGCAGGGCATGAAGATAATGAAATAATAATAATAAAATCTTCATAAAGACCATCAGTGCCCAGCAGTCAGAGTTAAATTCTCTGCAGATCGATGTCTGTTCTCCCTTTCTTGTAGTAATGTCCTAAGGCTGCCAGTTCACATCTACTTTCTCTGGCTGCTGCTGTCCTTCAGAATCTGACTAGCTAAAGTCTCTCCTTCTGTATTTGTTTTTGCTTTCCTGAAGCACCAACAACTTAGGAAACTGAAGATCTCTCTATGAAGTTTGATCCTGGGTAAGGCTGAAAAGTGACAATTACCAGGTCATGCATGCCATGGTTGTGCTCTAAAATGTAGCTCCAATGGCAACAAGACATACAAGCAACTACCTGAGAAATTACTGGGGTCTGGTTTTTAAGTCTTTGGGTTGTGAAAAGAGTTTTGTTAACCAGGATGTCAACAAAAGATTAAGTTCACTTACTTTGCATCTGGGTTGGGGGTTAGGTAGAAGTCAAGGTTAGGGCCCAAATCTGAGTTAGGATTTGAAATCTCATAACATAGTACAACTCTATCTAATTTCATGTGTTGTATTGACTAGGAAACATCCTTACATATGTTGTAGATGCATCCAAGAAGCAGGGTGGGGTAAACACTGTTCACCGCATTCCCGTTTTGAATCCAAGCCAGTCTATAAGTAGAGGGTTGTAATCAAGGAATTAGAATTTGAACCTTCCTTAAAAATGTGAATTTGCATTAGTGCTTTGCTTATAGAGCCTTTTGGAATTTTGGCTGGGAATTACTCATGACTGAAATAGAAATGTTCTCTGGGAATTCATTTCAAGAAGGGTGGTGGTGGTGAACATTTAAATATATACAGTGCTTTATTGTTTCTCTTCTGTTTTGACTTAGATTGCTCATACCATACTACATTAATCTAAGGTTGTTCCCATCATTCTTGTTAAGATTTAACTTAGTAAAAGCCATTATTGTTTTAACAGAGATTATTGCAAAATAATGATTAACATACCTCTAGCAAAGCTGAAGTGCGTCAAATACCAGTGGTTCCCTTTGAGGGACTGTGAGTTTAAAAAATGTTCCTTTAAAAATGTTTAAAAATGAAAAAAAATCTACAGTAATGTGCATTGTAGAAATATCTGTGCATTTTCTATTTCTTATGTATGAAATTAGCATAGTTTAGTATCTGTGATCTTGATTTTTTTTCACAGGTCAGAGGGGAAGGTATCAGCTTGCAGTAGAACTCTTTATCTAAACAAGGGAAAAAGCATGTAGAACATTCCAGTAAGGATATGAATAAATGCCTGAATGACTAAACCCAGGCATGGAGTAACTCAAGTATTTTTTCATGCTAACTTGTAGTTTTTATCTATTTCTATTGATTTCTTTTCACAGAAGTACTCCTAAATTACCACAGTGTAATTGATGCACCACAGAAACATATAAGCAAGTTTTATTGCATATTCTGAACTTGTGATTTTGATCTTTCTCCCAGTCATCTTAGTATGCATTATAAACAGCCTAGGCTCCTACTAGGTATATCCAAGGAAAACTAAAGTTTCTGCAAATGTGATTATGAGAAGCATTTGTTATACCAGGTCTTTGACTGTCAGCCCTATAATGTTACCTGTTGTGTTAGCACTCAGGCATTTTATGTTTGATGACTTGCAATGCCTTAGCTCACTCAGTATAGGATAGAGCTAAAACTCATTTCCCATAAATTTACAGTTCTGTGTGTAAAGTATATCCAGGGTTTTGGTGTAATGGTACAGCTAAAGGCACACTGGTCATTCTGTGTGAGCCTATAGGAAAAAGAAGTGTGTCAGAGAAAGAACTGCAGGGAATTTTCAACTGAACTCCTGCGGTATATATGGTATCCCTTAAAAGTAGCTTACTTACTACTGATACCAGAGCAGATGGTGATAGAGTGGAACTGAGACACGCTGGGCATGTTTTGGGAGCTGGGCCCATCTCTGGTAGGACAATTATCACCACTGTATAAAAGGAGAGCCTGCTTGCTAACTGGTGAAAATGAAAAGTGTCAGTTAAGATGGATTTTGCATGCCTGATGCAAGATGTCAGTCAGGATCTGCTCAGTGCCTGTGCCTGCAAATAATGCCTTATATGTAATTATCCATAGTAATCAATCAGCAGAGTTGACAGACTTGCTTGTAGGTATCCTATGTTCTTTATAGGACAACACCCCAACAATCAAAACAAAACAGACTACAGATGTGATCTATACATGCATATACTACTGAAGAGTAAAATCTGGGGTGACAGTGGAAAAGTTATGTGGCAGTTTTTCACCTGTCAATCTCACAGTATTATCCTGATTCACAGTAACAACTTCTTCTATTCCACCCCAACAGCAACACAGATGTGCACACGGTGGCATCACTGCTTAAGCTGTACCTAAGGGAACTCCCAGAACCAGTCATACCATATGCAAAATATGAAGATTTTCTTTCCTGTGCCAAAATGCTCAGCAAGGATGAGGAAATGGTGAGTTGGCAACTTGAATAAGGTGAAATAAAAGGCTGGCATGCTATAACCTGCTCTGATTTTGAGGCGGAAAGAAACTAGTGCTTGCCAGTCTTCATTTAAGATGTGCATCTCTTAAATGAGGCTGGTTTTATATGAAAATTGTTGCCACCTAGGTAATTTGGAAGTCTAAATAAAGGCCCATAGCATAAACTTGGCTGTATTTATTGCATGTGGCTGAATTCTGTTCAAGTTAATGTTATTGTGGTCAGTAGCTTCCATTTTGTGTGGAAGAGGCTTATATTTTTATGCATTATGATTCTGAACTGTAAAAGGAAGGGATACTGTTCAACTGGTAGATGCTGTTCAACTTGTGCCATTAAATCAGGGATCATTTTCTTCTAAGTGTCAGGCTTTTGCTTTTACTTTTACCGACTTTTAATTGAAGGCAAATGGACTCTATTCATTGGTTATAGTTGAAACAGAAGGCCTCAAAAATGTGGAAGTGGGCCACTGGAAGTGGGCCACCTTCCAGACTTCTCGAAATCAACAAAACACAAATAATCAAAATAAAAGATTTGACTGATAATATGTGCCCTGCAGTTGCACGGGCCTGTGATGTATTAGTCTGAATACATAAAAAACTTAAGTGCTTATTTTTACATTGTTCTTGCGCTTACAGGTAATGCTATTTTCTTTTCAAAGTCAATTCAAATAGGCTTATCTGTTGACTTCAGTGTACTCCTCTTGCTTTCCAAGTTGATTATTCCTTTTCGACATTTTAAATCTGGCTGGAACTGGAACCTTTTCTACCTCATCTTCCAATTAATTGAGTAGGAGCCCCTCTTTTCTAACTGAGAGACCATCTCCTTTCTGATCCTTCAGCTGATGACTGCCAAAAGCAGAGGTGGTAGTTGTTCCCATCTGATGGAATGGAGGGTGGGGAAGGATCTGTGGCAAAGCGGCTTCTATGGTTATAATCTCTTTCACCTACTAAAATCAGACTGTTTTTTTTGCTGTTCTTTACAGCTTGCTACAAGGAGCAAATTTTTGTCAGCTGTTTGCAAAATGTGGGAGTGGGCTGTTCAGCTGCTTTAATTTGAGCTTCTCTTTGCACAAGTTAGGCAGGGGATCCTCAGAGCTAAAGTTGCAGCTCTTTGGTTGTGCCTGTTGTGAATGTCTCTGATGCTTTATAGCTCCAATGCAAAGGTGCCTGACAGCTCTTCAGTTAGGCATCATGCAGTTTATATATGCAGAGATACTAATTTTCAGATTAAATTTATAGTAATTTTATACTGACTTCATCCAGCATGAATTTGTGTAGATTCTCAGCAATTAGGCCACAAACACTTTTCTAAACTCATTTTAAAAGCATGCTCAAGTTACAGTGGCCTTTTGGTGCTGGAGTTGGTACTGGCAGTTTGTGGAAAATCATTACTGTAGGTGGTGAGCCACTTCAGTTCTCTTCATGGTGGTTTAGCAGTGTAACTGTAAGGCTGTCTGACTAGATTTCCAGTTGACCTTTCTCCATGCAGAAGTTGAAAGTGCAGTCACTTAGAGAGTTGTGCATCTTGGGTTTTTTCTTAGCACAGAGAGAGCAAACTTGTGCACTATCGTGATCCCCACATCTTGATTTGCATTTTTTTTGTAAGATATTGTAATCAAAACTCTGCTGATGGTGGAAAAGTACCAAAAAAAAAAAAAAAAAAAAAAACAGTCTGAAAAAGAGCCTAAAGGCATTGGTTGATACGGAGCTCAGCCAGGGTCTGTTTCCACAGGGCACAGAAATTAGTGTGTGATATTCTTCTTGTTCCAGTCCCAGGTGGGCACACACTAAAATAACTGTTTATTGGTCTGAATCTAGTATGGAACAGAACTGGGTAATATACCCAAATAGGTTCTCATATGAAAATGCAGGTTAGTTCAAACCAGAATTGTTCCTGGGAGCCTCAGCCTTGTTATCATCAGGAAGAATGGAGCTGCTATTCAAAAAAAGAGTAAAGGAGAAGGGAAATACATGATGAAACCAAATTATTTATTTACTTGTTTATTTTTATCCAGAGTCAATCCTTGTTAGCCAAATACAGCTTTCCCTATCCAAAATGGATTCTGCAAGCTATTTCTGGTGGTAACCTGTATATAGCATTTAATGCTGTAGTCTCAGTGGTGTGTTTATTGCCTTGTCATTGGAATTACTGACTTTTTTTTAGTCTCTGGTAAAATACTCAGAAACTGTGCTTCCCCCTTTTTTTTTTCCTTAAACCACTTAAAGGGCCTGATAGAACTGGTGAAACAAGTGAAGAGCTTGCCAGCTGTCAATTATAATCTGCTGAAATATATCTGTAGGTAAGTGCTCTTTCAAGAATATCACTATGGTATTTATAACTGCAAGCTGACAGGCAAACCTGTCTGTGTATGTGCCTTGAGGGAAAATATTACTCAAAGTTGGAGGATTGGTGAGCTTCAGTGAATGCACTAAAAATATAGGTTTACTGCATGACTAATTACTAATTTGCCCTATCAAGGTGCACAAGTTATGACTTCCCCTTTGTCAGGAGTGCAGGCTGCACTCCATAAGAAATGCAAGAAGGTAGAAGTTTATATATTCTGTCCTCTTTATAGGCCCCTCATTCCATTTCTAACTGCAGTTACTTGCCCTGGCTGTACACTCCTGAAGCATGGTATCCTTGAAAGCCGTGTATACTTTGTAGTATATAGTTTCATAGCTATATCTAAGATTGTAAAAATCATGTCTTGCACAGTTGCAATTTGTGATCTTACAGGAGTTTTCGGCATTAAAAATAATCAACTTTTTAAAAATTGACAGTTACACTGGAGAAAGTTACCATCTGCAGCAGAGTTGTCTTGTAGTCAATCCAGATTGAGATTTAGATTTTGCTATCAATGTATCATTTGAAGAAAATCTGAAGAAGGTGAGGATTATAGCCTTGAGCTTTCAAGGTGTTCTGTGAGGATTTGGAATGGAAGAATTGAGCTATGCTAAGAAAGCATCACGTCCTTTGACTTCTTTTCCTTTTTACACCCTCATTAAAGGACTCATTCTTCCCCACAGATTCCTTGATGAAGTCCAGTCCTACTCAGGCATAAACAAAATGAGTGTGCAAAATCTGGCTACTGTTTTTGGTCCCAATATCCTTCGCCCCAAAGTGGAAGATCCTCTGACTATCATGGAAGGTGAGCTTCCTGTACATAACTTGTAATAGAAATGAGGAATGCCTTTAGGTTTATTAACAGTGCATAACAGTCCATGTAATGTGTAATGTAATGAACTTCTGTGTTAAATCTGCAGATTACTATAGAAGTGACTGAAATATGAGCATTGCAAACAGACTTTGCATGAGAGTGTGCTGTTGCCCTGCCAACTTCACTAAAAATGCACTTTTTTTCTCAAAACTTACTGCAAATATGGCTTGTTTTCATTCAGCACGTGTGGTTGGAGTGCTGTTAATATTCTAGCTGCAGTTCTTCAGGGTGAGAAAAAGTTAGTACAGGTTCATACTGCAGTGATTCCCGTTGAATTCCCCACAAGGCAGTGGTATATATTGCATGTCTTCTGGGACACCAGTGATCAAATTGACAGCTGTATTCTGTTATTTGCAACAATGTTCAGCTGTAACATTTTGCTACATTAAGACAAAAATATGGCCATGACAATCTCCTCCTAAAATAAATTGTGACTTTAATTCTCCATAAAGTACATGATGCCTTTTCTCCCTTCAAACACCTTTTTCTTAATATTTGAGATTTACTTATCATTTCAGAAATTAGAGCTGTACACAGACAATTTTACCAAAACTCAAGAATGCAGTGTCCATAGCTTATTTGAGAGTGTGTTGATTTTTTCTTTTTCTGAGTGTGATGCTTTTTCTCTTCCCCAGATACAACATTTTTCTATACACTTTGTTAATCTACTTGTTCTTCTGAAGACTTATATTTCCTCCCTCTTCCTTTCAATTCTTAAAACAACTATGTGGCTGTGAACAGAAACATGGTGTTTCCAAATCATGTATGAAAGCAGTGAATAGTCAGGGTTAGTTTTTGGAACAGTAGTTCAGACAAGCCAAAAAAACTCATGTGGAAAGGGTTTTTAAATATGAAATCAGAGAATGTTTTGGTTCAGAAGGGATCTTAAAGGTGATCCAGTTCCAACCCCACTACCATGGGCAGCAACACCTTCCACTAGAACAGGTTGCTCGAACACTGAGCCGGGGATGGGGCAGCCACAACTTCTGTGGCTGTGGCAACCTGTGCCAGTGCCTCACCACCCTCATAGTGAAGAATTTCCTCTGGCTATCTAATCTAAGTTTACCTTCTTTCAGTTTAATACCATTCACCCTTGTCCTGTCACTACATGCCTTTGTAAAAAGCTTTCTTGTAGACTCCCTCCATGTAATGGAAGGTGCTCAAAAGTCTCCCCAGAGCCTTCTCTTGTCAGGTCTCTCAGACTGTCCTTAAAGGAGAGACGCTTCAGCCTCTGATTGTCTTTGTGGCTTCCTCGGGACTTGCCCTGACAGGTCCACATCCCTCTTGTGTTGGGGGCCCCAGAGCTGAATGCAGTACTGCAGGTGGGGTCTCATGAGAGCAGAGGGGACAAGATCACCTCCCTCTAGCCTGCTGGCCATGCTTCTCATCTTAATCACACTTCACACTTATTCATCATGTTCATTTGAATGTCTGCATTCCTATTGTCACAGAGAATTGTTTGATCATGCGTTTGACTTAAAATGTTTTGCAAGAGCAGGTGTCCAATGTATATGTATGTTTATTGACTTTGCATGAGCATCATCAAACCTCTGCAGCTTCAAATACCCTTAAACCAGCTTTTGCAGCTTCACCATGGTTTCTGTACATACTTGTCTCAAATGCACTGTGACTATCAGATACAGGGGTGTAGAGATAAACTTCACTGTGTCTTTGCAGTCATATTTTACATATATCATCTCTCAGTGTTATTTAGAAAAGAGAAACATAGGAGAGTTTCCTGGTTTGTTTCCTTTGTCTTCCACTGTCTTTCCATGTCTCTCTCAGGAGTTACATTTGTGTGTGTGTGTGCGTGTGTTTGCTCCCTATCACTTCACTTTTAACCTATCTGCATCTTCAGAACTACCAGACTGACTGGAATAATAGTTTCTCTTACCCTGCCACTGCTGCAGAGCTTAGCAGGCTGGTAGATAACTGCTGTGAACGTTTTTCTAGGTCAGGCAGCAAACTGTCCCTTTTCTTCCAAGCTTTTGCATTAAATGGTACCAAAAGTATTTCAAATTGTTTAAAAGATCGGAATTAGCGAGAGATGTCACAGACCTGATTCATACCACTGGAGTCAGTGAGAGTGGTGTCTCACAGGATGGCGTTTACTGATGGAATACATCTTCAGCTCACCTGGGGCAGCCTAGAAGAATGGAAAATTGGGATAGAGATAGAGGAGTTAGCCATTCCTAAATAAAATCAAAGGGAAATTTTTTTAACTAATGAGAAACAGGTTTGATGAAGGAGGTTTATGACTCCACTTTAAGCATAACTGCAAGATTTGACATGGTATAATGCTGATTCGCAGTTGGGCTATGCATAGTTAAACATATAAGAACAAAGACTGTGCTTCAATTGGAGCTCATGGCCACTCTGCTTTTTGGAAGATACAGAGTGCTTTTCTTGCACAAAGTCAAACATGCAGCTATGGGTAACCATACGTGTATAATGGGAATAAGGACTTGGTTTTGTTTGGTTCAAGAGAGGTTTTCCAGAATTCCAATAATGAAGCATTTTTTTTTCCTAGCCAACTCAGTAGTAAAACTAGCTTGAGTACAGTGCAATGTTTGTGCAAAATTCTGCACATAACAGCTAATGTTCCAAGGAGGAATACAACTAAATGTGCAAAGTAAATTTTCCATTAGAAATGCATAGTTCTAATGTGTGAGTTTTCCTTAGCAAATCAACAAACAGGAACACTAAAAAAGATGTTGTCAGGGGCCTACATGGAATTGGCTCTTAGTAGTTGTATTTTTAAATGTTGGAATATACAGAACTAGAATATTACAAAGGAGTTGTATGTGAAATGATACTGCACAGTGGGAAGTTGTGCACTAGAAGAGCACAGTGTACATCTGAAGGCTCTCTGGGAGCTGGAAAATAGGATGGTTATTTTAGCTACCTTGACCTTGTTCCTGATATATTCTTAATAATCCTTAATGAGGGTCTGCTTAGCAAAACAAGGTTGCACATCTTTATTACCCCAAGTCCAATTGTAAATGTCAGTGTGTAAATTACAGTGCAGTCAAGTAGCGTGCACACCAAGGGGTGGCTCCTTAAGAGGAAAGGTGGCCATTTATTGCAGCAAATAGTAAACTGTGCTTTGCATTAGTTCCATGCTGTGCTATAATGTGGCATAGTTTTAACAGCTGTAAATCCCTTGCCTGCCTGTTTTCTGTTTAACTACTAAATAGATGTGCTGTGCCAGAATAAGACTTTGATTTTAAAAATTATTGCCACATTGAGTTGAAACACATCATTTGCAATGGTATTATCCCATTTACAACGATGTTATCTATTATCTCCTTCTGTGGTCTTCCTGAGATGTAGTTACTCTCTTGGTAATAGCTTCTTCACAAAAGTTCCTGTTCTTAAAGGTCTGTGAGTCTTGCTGGCTTGGTTTGATGGAAGGAAAAGTGGTGCTGATCTGGTCCAGTTGTCAGAGGCACTTCAAGTGTTTTAAACACTCAGGGTGTTACACAGGTGGATGAAATGTTTGTATAAGCTGATTGTTTACTGTATATTTGTGGAATCTGATGGATAAAATTTATTTATGCCTTAAACAAAACAGGCCAGTAATGACCATGTGCTTGGTATCTCCTTTCAGGTACAGTAGTAGTCCAGCAGCTAATGTCAGTGATGATTAGCAAACATGAAGAGCTGTTTCCCAAGGATGCAGACCCTCAAGTGGGACCTGAGGTATGCAACAACAACAACGAATTGCCAAAGAAAACAGTTGCAGGGCAGCTACAGAACAAAGAGAACAACAACACCAAGGAGAGAGCGGTGAGGCGCTGCTCTTGGGACAAACCTGAGTCTCCCCCAAAGGGAAGCATGGACAATGAGTCTCCAACTGCTCTGCCAGGCAGCAAGACAAGCAGCCCCAGGAACAGCATCCAGAAACCAGATGTCACCAGAAGCCCACCACTCATGGTGAAAAAAAATCCTGCTTTCAATAAAGGCAGTGGCATTGTCACCAATGGGTCCTTCAGCAGCTCTGTGGAAGGCCCTGAGAAGAGCCAGACCTTACCAAACTGTACCCTGCCAGCCAGGAGAACATCGTCCCTGAAAGGACCAGTGACTAAGATGGGCACACAGAGCGTGCAGAATGGGGGTGTGCGGATGGGTGTTTCCAGCACTGACGGGCACAGCAACACCCTCAACAGTCGGACCCCGGGCTGGGTGCCCAACGGCTACGTCACACTGAGGGACAACAAGCAGAAGGAGTCGGTGAGTGAGTCAGGCCAGCACAACCGGCTTTCCACCTATGACAATGTCCACCAGCAGTTCTCTATGGTGAACTCTGAGGACAAACAGAGTGTGGACAGTGCCACCTGGTCAACATCCTCTTGTGAAATATCCCTCCCTGAGCACTCCAACTCCTGTCGTTCATCCACCACCACCTGCCCTGAACAGGACTTTTATGCGAGTAACTTTGAGGACTCTGTGCTGGATGGGCCACCACATGAAGACCTCTCAAATCCAGGTGACTATGAGAACAAAAGTGACAGGAGGAGTGTGGGAGGCCACAGCAGCCGAGCTACCAGCAGCAGTGATAACAGTGAAACATTTGTGGCCAACAGTACTAACAATCACAGTGCTTTGCACAGCCTGGTGTCCAGCTTGAAGCAAGAGATGGCCAAGCAAAAACTAGAGTATGAAACAAGGATAAAAAGGTAAGACAGTTTGGCTCTTTCATCTCACTGCCTTCTACAGAGCAAATCCAAGCAGTTTTCCCTCTTGTGGCTCACTAGCAATCTGCACTAGCTGCAGTCACCGAGTGCTCACCACCAAGTTTCCCAACTTTCAGTGTTGACATACTCTGACATTGCATTTGTGATACCATGATACAAAGAGGTTTGTTCCAAAGTATTTGATTGCACTGGTTGTGACATGTTATCCTATTGTCATCAACCATGAAGATAGAACCATGTGGGTTTCTGTATAATATCCCAAAACCAGCAGGCTCTCACAGTGTTTTCATTAGTTTTATACCTGCTCTCCAGAACTGAGAACAGTAACTCAGTTCTGGAGTAAGTGATACCAGTTACTCCAGAAGAGTCACCTCTTGGTGAAAGCAGTGCATGCCTTTATCCATCTGTAGTTTTGAGGACTGGAAAACTGCTGCAACTCCTTTCCAGTGTCCTCGTTCCTCTTGAGACACCAGTGCATCTGGGAGTTGCCTCTGCTCACTGTCCTGTCCCTGCGCTACTGCTTTACCTCTCCTTCGCAGCTCGGGCCTGCTAAAGAAGGCAAAGAAGAGCCACATCTTTGTCTAAAGATAGTGTGGACTCTTCTCACGTACAATGAGGTTACCAGGATGAATGGCCATAACAATCAGCGAATAACCTTAAAGTCTGGATTTAGTATTAACTAGTGCACACAGCAGTGCAGAGCTGAATGCACTGTTTATAATAAAGGTCCTTCCATAAAGCTGTTCAGGACTTGTCTCACCTGTGTTGCACTGCAGCTCTTTGCATTGGTGCCTCTGGCACTGCAAGTCATAGTTGGATCACAGTATGTGAGAGCTACTGGCAATAGTAGCTGCAAGTGAAAGTGCAGCATACAAAGTATTGCAGTCTTTCACCCACACAGCTATTTTCAGTGCAGTATATAGTATAATAGAGCCTTTCTTAGAATGATTACTATGCATGATGATTGTGTGTTTAGTGCTACTAGGATTTCTAATGCTTTCCATTAGAAAGCTAGATCTGAAATAAGGTCATTATTTTTGAAGTTGCCGATCCATGTTTGCAAATAGATATAGAAGATAAATCATACAAAGAAAGGAGATTAGCAGCAACACAAGACATTCTGGGCATTAGCCTGACCTTGCTAGTGACAGTAGCACAATTGCAGCAGGACCTGGGTGTGGACACTTCCAGAAGTAAAAGGAATACTTAGCCTGTTCTTGGAGAGTTAGATGGAGTCATTTGCTACTGTGCACTTTGCCAGTGGCTGTTACTAGGCATTTTCTAAATGAGCTACCAGAGAGATTGCCTTATGAGAATGGTTCATTGATGAAGTCACGGTTTGTAGCTACACCTCTCAAAAAATTCAGTCTGAGCTTTGTAAATGAGAAAAATATGAATTTGTTGTTGGTGTGCATTTCTGCTTGAGTGAGTAAGGAGTGCTGTCTGCTTGTATTTCATTTTGCAGCTTGGAGCAGAGAAATCTCACCCTAGAGACGGAAATGATGGCCCTGCATGAAGAACTGGATCAAGAGCGGAAAAAGTTCACAATGGTAGAAATCAAAATGCGCAATGCAGAACGAGCCAAGGAAGATGCAGAGAAGAGAAATGATATGTTGCAGAAGGAAATGGAGCAGTTTTTCTCTACTTTTGGAGAACTGACAGTGGAGTCTCGCAGACCAGAAAGAGGCAACACCATCTGGATCCAGTGAGAATTGGAAGTGTTGACTGTGGGACTTTGGGGAAGGGCTTGGGGGTATTATACTGTATCAGGTGGCTGGTCACCTGTCTGAGGCTAGTACTCAACATAATGTTATAAACCCTTGAAGGAAGAAATCATACAGACATTAACCACTCACATCTACAGTGTGTACTTATCAAGATATACTCTTTGAATGCTTCATGAGACTACTGTCAAGTGTTAAACTGGATATGTGTATATAAATTTAAAAAAAAAAATCACCTTAGAGAGCAAGAAATATTTTAATGCAAGTCTTGTATTTAAACTGGTAAATTGAAATGTTGTTGCAATCAAGCTTTATATCAAGGCTTTTGTCCCTTGCACTTAACATATAAGCTATTTTTGGCATTGTGTTACCATCAGCTTATTTTGTATATCAAATGTTTTTTGGTTTTGGTTTTTTCTTGTTACCCCGCTTGCTGGGGAGTGGAGATAAACAGATATGTTACCACATACGTGCCAGTGGTTAACTGTGATTTGCGTCGCTTCTAAAAAGATGGTAGGATGAGAAACAGCAGCACACTGTGGGCGAAATAAAGCAGTATGAACTTCACACAGTTGATGGCCAGGGTAGAAAGTACCAGGGCAGCTGTATTGTAAAAACTACATGAAGATACCAAGTTAGCAAAATTGCGGGAAATGGTGAAAGGGTAAATCAGCTGCTTGTTTGGGAGCAGATGTGGATGACAGTAAGAAGTTGGGGGAGAGAGGAAAGGGGAACTTTAGGGAGGTCAAACGCATGACCAGAGCTTTTTGGGGTACCCTAAAGAAGCCCTGTGCCTGATCACTGCAGCTCAAAGCAGGAAAAGAAACCAGTTGTTCTGACCATATTTGATTTGACTTACCTCTGTACTCTGCTTGAAAGTGAGTCCTTTTTATAATGCTGGTGAAAGGGCACACAAGGGGGATGACAGTGATGGCTGATGAAAAAGATAGCAAAATAATTATGTCTGGAATAGAAATTACTGGAGCAACTGTACAACAAACAACAAACAAGGAAGAAAGCACACTAACACGTTCACCACCCATATTAACAGTGTATATTAGCAAGTTATCATACTGTCTCAGTGCTCCATGAGATTACTGTCAAGTGATACAACTGTGAAAGTTTCCAGGCTGTCAGCGCCCTGGGAAGACCTGGATGGGATAGCATGTAGCCTAACAGCATGCAGAGTGCCACTGAAGAAGAAACAGGAAATCTGTGCTATAAATCAATAATTTGTTTGGCATCTTTTCATGTAGTAAGTATAACTGATACCTTTCATACTATGTTAAGGACGTTTTGGTTTTACTTTTGCCTTTAGGACTGCAAGCTGTATTATTAGAGAGCGCTACTGAGATGTCTTTGCTTCCCTCTAGTGTCTCTTGAGTATGTTGCAATTATTTTTTAATACCAGTTGACAAAGAAAAATGAATGCAGCATCAAAGAACATTCTTCATTATAGCATGTATATTAGACAAGTATTAATTAGATGTGGGAATTATACTGGGAAGTAAATATGAGGTTTACATGTCAGAGAAATGTTATCTTACAATGCAGTATTACATATGGTGCTTACAGATGTGTTTTTGTGTTTAGTGAGATTGAGAGTCCCAGCCAGCTTGCTTATTGTACTGATTACTGTGAACATGTATAGTGTACATACAGTCTGTGGGTAAATCAGAAAAAGACAGGGAAATCTCAAGGTATTAGGAAAGGTCATGTTGCAAACCTTATGAAGTTCAACAAGGCCAAGAGCAAGGTCTCACACCTGAGTCAGGGCAATCCCAAGCACAGATACTGGGTGTGCGGAGAATGGATTGAGAGCAGCCCTGAGGAGAAGCACTTGAGGGTGTTGGTTGATGAGAACCTGAAGATGAGCTGGCTTCATTGTGTGCTTGCCGCCCAGAACCTTCCAACCCAAACCATACTATGATTCTATGTTTTATATCAGCAGCAAGCAAAAGACGTCACCATAATGGTAAACGAAAGAAACAGATTATTAAGCTAATTCTTGTTTTTAAATAGAATGAGCAAGACCTTGATATCTGATGCAGTAGGCCTCAAAGTCAACTGAAAATTTGAGCAGTATCTGACATCTGTTGACATGACAGCAAAGACTCTGAGATACATGTTTTCTTAATTGGAATTAATTTTTCCTACACTAGATGTGTACAATAGTCCCTGAGGTGGAGAAAGTTCTGCTTTCTCACAAGTAACACAGTTTTCTTATTTTTATTTCTTCTAGCAGTCCCTATGTCATTCAAGCTCTGTTGCTCTCTTAAAATTTAAAGTGCACAATTCCTGAAACTAGTTCAAGGACCTAATGTTTAGTCACAGAGGCATGACAAAATGTGGCCAGCGATGCAGCATGGAAAGGTACAGCTCCAAGGTTATCCATTGATATGATGGCAAAAATGACAGCTACTTGATAAAATTTTATTTCTGATAGTTGTTCAAAATTGACGAGAAATAGGAATTTCATTTCACATCCACATCTGCCTCCAATGCCCTAGGCTATAAAATATGCATGGAAAAAGGGAAGTTATTTGTAGTCCATATACTTAGCATTCTATGTTCAATTTCAATTATGCTTAGTCTTCACAGGAACTGACTGGAGGCTTTCAGTGATTTGTTTGTGCTGCATGCTTTCTTAATTTGTTTGAACAGGCTTCTTTGTACATACCCGTTTCTGAACTCAAATTATTTGGCCATTGATTGCTTTTTGAGGGTTAGTTCTTGGTTTACCCAGGTCTATGTACAGGCTACAAGAATGCAGTTTGGAGTTGGTTTTTTGCTTATCTTCAGTTCTTTGCATTCACTGCACCTGAGATGGTTTATAAAACAAACTATTTCAGTGAAAAATCTTCATTTTTGGTGTATATAGTTCCTCCACATTTTTATATTGTGTTTTTTTGAGGATTGCCATAAAACACTCGACTCAGACTGAATGATGCTGCTTTGGTGATGTCTTCAGGTGTGATCCTTGAAAAAAACATGCTTTTATTTCTGCAGCGGCTCTGAGAAGCTGGCTCTCCATGAGGATTTAATGTAGGGCTTAGGCTGGACGAGACCTGACTCCTTCTTGCTGATGCCAGGCTAAACCCCCAGAATTTCTGTGTTGTTTATCAGAGGGATTTTCACCCCCTTTGAAATTAGGACTTAGTCTTGGAAAACAGTATAAACTATCCACAGAACTACAGTTGTTAAAACCTGCTAGCATTTTTTAGTCTTCTGGATGCAGAAGATGAATTCCTTAGAATATCTTCTAGAAACGTGGGAGCAGAGACTCTGAGAGCAGAGCAGAAACTCAGATTTGTGTCCATTTGGCCCAGCTCATTTTGGCTGATTCCTTGATGGATTCAAAGCTCTTCTTGGCGCTGCTGTCACCTTCCAGGTGTCTATTCCTGTACCGTACTTCATAGTGCTGTTGTCACTCAGCTTACCCCACTGTAGTCCATTTCCTGGAGATGAACCTGCCACAAAACTGTTCTTTGGCTTAGATGCCTTGGTGGTTGAAGTCTCAGTGCTGGTTCAATAAAATATCAGACAAGTTCTCTGTAGCTGTGCCATTTGGAGTCAGCTTAAACAGTCTGACTCCAAATAAGATCTGACTCCAGCAGTATGGGATCAAACTGTTGCATTTTTAGAAGCTTGCATAGGGCAGGATTTGTCTGATTGTTTGAAGCTTATCTTCACATTTGTAAAAGTACTCCAGTCAGTTCCTAAAAGAACACTCAAATTGCATTTATATGGCTAAGTGCTGATATCCCAAATGCCTTGCTTTGGAGTCCAGGACAAGACTTCATCTCATTGTCTCTTCAGAAATCATCTAGACATTCTGAAAAACTTGAGCAGACACAGTGAACTTAGAATCACAGAATCATAGAATAGTCAGGGTTGGAAAGGACATTAAAATCATCTAGTTCCAACCCTCCTGCCATGGGCAAGGACACCTTCCATTAAACCATGCCACCCAAGGCTCTGTCCAGCCCGGCCTTGAACACCACCAGGGAAGGAGCATTCACAGCTTCCCTGGGCAACCCATTCCAGTGCCTCACCACCCTTACAGTAAAGAATTTCTTCCTCATATC